>CAJHQP010006908.1:0-35416 GCA_905132765.1 Moricandia arvensis | reverse complement strand
GATGGATGATACTTGCGGAAGAGGAGGGGCGAGGCCTGTGGAAGAAGAGAGAGGGCGAGTCCTTTTGAAAGGAGGATCGGGCGAGTCATGTAAGGACGGGGAGCGCGATCTTGTGGAGAGTCAGGCGGAGGATCGAGTTCTTGTGGAAGAGGGAGCGAATCCGTTGTGAGGAGAAGAGTGAGTCCTTGTGAGGAGTAGGAGCGAGCCTTGTGGAGGAGGAAATGTATCGAGTTCTTCTGGAGAGGGAATATTCAAGTCGCATGGGGAAGAGGAGGAGGATCGACTCGCTTGGGAGAGAAAGAGGCAGAGGCCTTGTGCGAGAAGAGGAGGATCGAGTCCTTGGAGGAGGAGGAAGATTGAGTTGCTTGTGGATGGGATGAGAATAATCAAGTCCTTGTGGAAGAGGAGGAGATCGACTCTATGTGGGGAGGAGGATCGAGTCCTGCTCGAAGGAGAAGGAGGATCGTGAACTGTGGAGGAGGATCGAGTCCATGCTGAGAGGAGGAGTGACATTGAGTCTTTGGGGAGTGCTGAGCGGGATAGATGTCGTTGGAGGTGGCGGAGGAGGATCGAGTCTTATGTAGGAGGAGGGGTGAGAGAAAGAGAGGCTAGTATTTGTGGAGTAGGGAGAGAGACGAGTCCATGTGGAAGAGGGGTGGGCGAATATTTGTGGCGAAGGGAGGATCGAGTCTTGTGGAAGAGGAGGAACGAGTCTTTGTGGAGGAGAGGATCGAGTCATTTCAAGGAGGGAAGGATCTAGTCCTTGTGGAGGAGGACGAGGATCGAGTTCTTTTGGAGGAGGAGAAGATCGAGTTCTTTTGGAGGAGGAGGAGGTCGATCTTGAGAGGAGGATCGAGTCCTTGTGGAGAAGGAAGAATCGAGTTCTTGGAGGAGTAGGAGGATCGAGTTCTTGTGAGGAGGAGGAGTTTGATTCCTTGGGGAGGAGGAGAGGATCGAGTCCATATGGAGGAGGAGGAGATCAATACCTCGTGGAGGAGGATCGAGTCCTTGTGAAGAAGGAGAATCGATTCTTGTCGAGGAGGAACAAGTCATTGTGGAGGAGGAGGAGTGAGTCCTTGCGGAGGAGGATGAATCCTTGCGGATAAGGAGGATCGAGTCCTTGGAAAGGAGAATGAGTCATTGTAAAGGAGGAGGAGGATCAAGTACTTGTGAAGAGGAGAGGAGTTCGAGTCCTGCGAAGGAGCAGGAAGATCGAGTTCTTGGGAAGAAGGAGATGATAGAATCCTCTAGGAGGAAGAGGAGGATTGAGTCTTGTGGAGAAGGAAGAGAATTGAGTTCTTGGGTAGGAGGAAGATAATTGAGTCCTTTGGGAGGAGGAGGAGGATCCAGCCTTGAGGAGGAGAAGGAGGATCGAGTATATATGGAGGAGGAGGATGAGGATCGAGTTTGTACATGAGAAGGGGATCGAGTCCTTGGGAAGAGGAGGTAGATTGAGTCCTTGGGGAGGAAGAGGAGGAACGAATCTTAGAGAGGAGGGAGTGATCGAGTCTTTGTGGAAGAGGGAAAGATCGAGTTCTTGTGGAGGGGGAGGATAATCGAGTCCTTGGAGGAGGAGGATCGAGTCCTTGTGAGGAGGGAATGATCGAGTCATTGTGGAGGAGGAGAGGAGGATCGAGTTCTTGTGGAGAAGGAGGAGCATCGATTCCTTGGGGAGGAGGAGGAGGATCAAGTTTGTGAGGAGGAGGAGGATCGAGTCCCTGTGAAGGAGGAGAATCGATTCTTGTTGAGGAGGAACAAGTCCTTTTGAGGAGGATGAGCGAGTCTTGCGGAGGAGGAGGAGGGAATCCTTGCAGATGAGGAGGAGCGAGTCTTGCAAAGGAGAAAATTGAGTCATTGTGAAGGAGGAGAGGATCGAGTCTTGTAAAGGAGGAGGAGAGGAGGATCGAGTCCTTGCGGAGGAACATGAGATCGAGTCCTTTGAAGAATGAGACGATCGAGTCATGGGAGAAATAGGAGGATTGAGTCTTTGTGAGAAGGATGAGGATTGAGTCTTTGGGTAGGAGGAGAGTTGAGTCCTTTGGGAGGAGGATGGGATCAGTTCTTGAAGAGAAGAAGGAGGATTGAGTAATTAATGGAGGAGGATGATGAGAAGGAGGATCGAGTCCTGTACATGAGGGGAGGAGTCGAGTCCATGGGGAAGAGGAGGAGGATCGAGTCCATGGGGAAGAGAGGAGGATCGAGTCTTTTGGAGGAGAAGTGGATCAAGTCCTTGTGGAGGAGGAGAAGGATCGAGTTCTTCGGGAGGAGGATGAGGATCGAGTCCTTGTGGAGGAGGAGGAGGATCGTGTCTCTGTGGAGGAGGGAGGAGGATCGAGTTCTTGAGAGGAGGAGGATGAGGATCGAGTCCTTGTGGAGGAGGAGGAGGATCGAGTCTCTGTGGAGGAGGAGGCAGGATCGAGTCCTTGGAGAGGAGGAGGAAGATTGAGTCCTTGTGGAGGAGGAAGAAGATCGAGTCTCTGTGGAGGAGGAGGATCGAGTACTTGTGGATGAGGAGGATCGAGTCTTTGTAGAGGAGGCGAAGGATTGAATCCTTATAAGAGGAGTGAAAGATCGAGTTCTTAAGGAGGAAGAGAATGATCGAGTCCTTGGAGAGGAGGAGGGAGGATCGAGTCCTTGTGGAGGAGGATAAGGATCGAGTCTTTCGGGATGAGGATGAGGATCGAGTCCTATGTGGAGGAGGAGGAGGATCGAGTCTCTGTGGAGGAAGAGGAGGATCGAGTCATTGGAGAGGAAGATGAGGATTGAGTCCTTGTGGAGGAGGAGGAAGAACGAGTCATTGGGGAGAAGGAGGATCGAGTTCTTTGTGAGGAGGAGGAGGATCGAGTCCAGGTGGAAAGAGAGAACGAATCGAGTCCTTGTGGAGGAGGAGGATCGAGTCATTGTTGAGGAGGAGGTGTAAAGAGTCCTGGTGATGGGGGACTCGATCCTCCTCCTCCACAGAGACTCGATCCTCCTCCTCCTCCTTCACAAGGACTCGAAGAGGATCGAGTCCTTGTGGAACATGAGAAGGATCGGAGTCCTTGAATAGGAGAATTATGGTCGAGTCTTTACGGAGGAGGAAGGGGCGAATACTTGCAGAAGAGGGGGGCGAATACTTGCAGAAGAGGAGGGGCGAGACCTTGTGGAAGGAGGAGGAGGGGCAATTCCATGTGGAGGAGGGAGAGGGGCGAGAACTTGTGGAGGAGGTGGAGCATCGAGTTCTTGTGGAGGAGGGGCGAGTTCTTACGGAGGAGGAGGATAGAGTCCTTATAAGGAGAAGATCAAATCCTTGTGGAGGAAGGGAGAATTAAAGTCCTTAGTGGAGGAGGGATAATCGAGTCCTTATGGAGGAGTGAAAGATCGAGTCCTTAGGGAGGAAGAGGAGGATCGAGTCATTGGAGAGGAGGAGAAGGATCGAGTCCTTGTGGAGGAGGAGGATCGAGTCCTTGTAAAGGAGGAGGAGGAGGATCTAGTCCATGTGGAGGAGGAGGACGATTGAGTCCTTTGAAGGAGGAGGATTGAGTCATTGTGGAGGAGGAGGGGCGAGTCCTTGTGGAGGAGGTGGAAATAGTCCTGGTAATGGGGGGAGAGAGTTAGTACCGGTTAGAAAGACAATTCATCTTTGTACAAGTAACAACAAAATATTTTTTGAAGTATTTGAAGGTTTTCATAACTCGAAAAATGGTAAATAGAGGTGATATTTATAATGAAAAACAACAACAATGGTGATAAAATTGATAAGCAAGCAAAGTTAAGCGCCAATCAAAAAGAAAGCGGACGAGAAAAGTGTAAAGCCAATCAAAAACAGAAGCTGAAATTAAAATTAAAATCTGGGCTTTTCTATTTTCTGAATCAAACGTAAATATAATGTTGAAAGGCTGGAGGTTCTACAATAACAAGAAAATCATGAAAAAGAAAGAAACATGTACCTTATTATATTTGAAGACTTGCGATCTTTTGTATACTAGCTTGATTGTTAAAAAAACAGTTTTGAGGACTGACTTTGTTGCTTAAAAATAATGAAAACAATGTCGTTATATTAGCTTCAAAGGCAAGTTGATGTAAAAAAAAGGCGTTAATTAGACCGACTAGTTTTATTATCAACTAAACGAAAACAAACCAACTGAACGAATATTTTTAATATTTTATAAGGACACACCGAACAAAACTATTTATCACATTATATTGAGCCATTTTATATTGGTAAAAACTTTGGAAATAAATGAGGCAAGCAACAAAAGTGCTATTACAATTTAAACTGAAATAATAAGATATATCTGAATAATTTCGAGCAACAAGCTGAAGTAAAAAAATATTATAAACAAAGAAAATGCAGTTATTTCTAGATCCTTTTTTCTCGTTAAATCGGAGCAGTATATGTGTCAATGTGATCAGCAAGGACTCGATCCTCCTCCTTCACAGAGACTCGATCCTCCTCCTCCTCCTTCACAAGGACTCGAAGAGGATCGAGTCCTTGTGGAACATGAGAAGGATTGAGTCCTTGAATGGGAGAATTATGGTCGAGTCTTTACGGAGGAGGAGGGGCGAATACTTGCAGAAGAGGAGGGGCGAGTCCTTGTGGAAGGAGGAGGAGGGGCAAGTCCATGTGGAGGAGGGAGAGGGGGTAAAGTCCATGTGGAGGAGGGGCGAGAACTTGTGGAGGAGGGGGAGGATCAAGTTCTTGTGGAGGAGGGGATGCGAGTACTTGCGGAGGAGGAGGGGCGAGTCCTTATGAAGGAGGAGGAATCGAGTCCTTATGAAGGAGGAGGATCGAGTCCTTGTGGAGGAAGGGATAATCGAGTCCTTGTGGAGGAGGAGGATCGAGTCCTTATGGAGGAGTGAAAGATCAAGTCCTTAGGGAGGAAGAGGAGGATCGAGTCATTGGAGAGGAGGAGAAGGATCGAGTCCTTGTGGAGGAGGAGGAGGATCGAGTCCTTGGGAGGAGAAGGATCGAGTCCTTGTAAAAGAGGAGGATCTAGTCCATGTGGAGGAGGAGGACGATTGAGACCTTTTGAAGGAGGAGGATTGAGTCATTGTGGAGGAGGAGGGGCGAGTCCTTGTGGAGGAGGTGGAAATAGTCCTGGTGATGGGGAGGAGAGTTAGTATCGTTAGAATGACAATTCATCTTTGTACAAGTAACAACAAAAGATTTTTTGAAGTATTCGAAGGCTTTCATAACTCGAAAAAATGGTAAATAAAGGTGATATTTATAATGAAAAACAACAACAATGGCGATAAAATTGATAAGCGGGCAAAGTTAAGCGCCAATCAAAAAGAAGCGGGCGGGAAAAGTTTAAAGCCAATCAAAAACAGAAGCTGAAATTAAAATTAAATGTGGGCTTTTTCCTATTGTCTGAATCAAATGTAAATATAATTTTGAAAGGCTAGAGGTTTTACAATAACAAGAAAATCATGAAAAAGAAAGAACCATGTAGCTGATTATATTTTGAAGACTTGCGATCTTTTGTATACTAGCTTCATTGTTGAAAAATCAGTTTTTTAGGACTGACTTTGTTGCTTAAAAATAATGAAAACAATGTCGTTATATTAGCTTCAAAGGCAAGTTGAGGTAAAAAAAGGCGTTAATTAACCCGACTAGTTTTAATATCAACTAAACGGAAACAAACCAACTGAATGAATATTTTTAATAATTTATAAGGAACACCGAACAAACCATTTACAACATTATATTGAGCCATTTTTATATTGTAAAACTTTGGAAATAAAAGAGGCAAGCAACAAAAGTGCTATTACAATTTAAACTGAAATATTAACAACAATGACTGTAAAATTAATAAGCGGGCACGGGCAGGAAAAGTTTAAAGTTAAAAAAGAAGTGGGTAAAACTCAGTTTCACGGATTACTATTCACCGCCGAAAAAAGATCATGATTTTAATAGAAGAGCAGGAAAATTTTAATAGAAGAGAGGGAAAATTTAATGCAAAAAAAAAAAACTCGCGCGGGTTATACCTAAATTACCAATTTTTAGAGCTAAATGAATTTTATAACAATTTAACTTAATTTTGGAATTAAAATGGAGTGATGAGTAAAAATAAATTTATTATTCTGTTTCTAGAGTAATCCCACTTTTTAATCTATGCTGAAAGGGAAATAGAGTAAGGTAGAACTGTCGGAAAATATTTTATTCCAAATTACATATTGGAATAATTTTGTTCTATCATCTGAAATTTTTGTTCTTCAATTCTACATTCTATTCTGGTATAGTGAGTGTGTTTCATTATAAAGGCATGCCTACTGAAGCCATTAGAGGAAGAAGGTAATAGATTTTCACAGTTGCTATTATTTCGTTCCTTTCAGTATGTGAAGAAATTGAATAATCTGCGCATATTCTTTCCATTTACTAGTGTCAAGCAGGTGAAGGTTCGTTTGTTCCACTAATAAATGTTTATTTTGGGTTTAGGGTGAGAGCTTTTGATACTGGTCTGTGTTAATTTCCCTGATTTTTTACTTCCTTGCAGTATACAGCTGGCCATTAAGGGTCCATTTATTGCTTCATTAATTTCATGGCATCATCTGGCGAGGTAACTACACATTCTCTCTTTAGAAATTGGTAGCTTAGTGCTCCACAGTCATTTGATATCATTATTAGGTTATGTTATTAACTCTACTAATAACTGCTACTTATCCATTTTCTTATAATTTAACAACTTTAGTGAACGTTTATCAAGTATTTTCTCTCTGTTATTAATCTGCAGTATATGATACCAGGCCATTCTCTATCTACTTGCAATTGCAGGCACTCTTGTTTCAGGTGGCAGTGATGGTTTACTTACACTGTGGAGTGCCGATCATGCACTGATTCAAGAGACCTTGTACCCAAGCTTAGCTTAAGATATTCATTTCAATCCTACTCTTTCATGCAAAGGTTGGCCAGATTTGGTTACAGCTCCTCATGGAGGAAGTTTACAATGACGTAGGAACATAATAATGAAAATTTGCAAACTATTGTACTGACTAGTTTGTGCCACTTGGTTGTTGTCTCTTGACCACAAATTTATGTAAATTTAATCTCATATACTGTTAACTTAGACGTGCAAAGAAAAAAAACTCTGTAACTTATAATTATTTTTAATTAGAAATATGATTAAAAACCTAAAATAACTGTTAAAGAATCCACTTATTTATGTATTATGCTACTAAACATCCTTAATCTCAGACGACTCGGTCAACATTCCATCCTCAGAAGAGCGACAGAATCAGGAATATCGAAACCTAGCATGAACGCATGCACGAAGTCAGCAGACTTGTGGAGATTGCTGACGTCAGGAGTGTCGGCTCGGGTCTTGAGCTCGACTTTGCGCGACTTGAGATTCATCCTGATGTCCACTTCATCTGGTCGTAAACCGGTGTGTAGATGTCTAACCACGCTTTCTTAACTGGTGTACCGGTTTGTTGGTACGGGTATCTTTCTGAACTGGACGACTTCCATCTGAGTAGACTCTGCCATTATTAACCTACCCACAAGGTATGTTATTAAAATTTAAACATAAATAAAGGCAAGACGGACCTCAAAACTCAGGCTACATCTCAACCTAACAAGGATTATTGGAAGTTCAGAAGCTAGCGATTCAGTTTTTTAGAGTGGATTCGAGATTAGAATACATACCTGACTCTTTGATTGGGAGCTGGTGGTGGGAGAAGGGAACGAGAGAGAGAGAAGCTGCTGCTGGTAGGTGAGGAAAGGTTTCTCTGACTGCTTGAAGGTTTCTTAAGCTTTAGGGTTTTATCTGTGTAGCAGGATATTTATACTAACTTATTGGGTTTATGAAACATATCTAATCTATTAAAATAGATTACTATTTTTATCTATTTTTTAAAAAATTATACAGGTCCACTTATTAGGATTAATAAAAAAATAGTTTCATTACTTAACCATATCATTTACAAACATAACAATTAAAAACATTTATTTCTATCTTATTTAGTAAAACAAATGCCTCAAATTCAAACATTCTTTGATATTATGTATTTACCATCCACTAATATTTAGGTATCATCCAATATTTTAACAACTGAAAATTTGTTATGAAAATATCTCTTCATTAAAGTTTTGGAGAAGAAGAATATTCTTTAAGGATCATAACCATTACAGTTTAACTCATCTTCATAACTTACTATTAAATATATTTTTTATAATTTATTTTATATTTTAATTTTCCTTTTTCTTAAATAAAAATACCCGCACAGACGTGTCGGTTCAACTCTAGTTATGATTATGTCAAACGTTGGCGCAATAAAGACCTTATTATCTACAGAAAAATGTGTGTAGGTCGACCAGGCTCGATCAGACTCAATTAGATTGGATAGCCGTTACACTAACAATGTTTATTAAATATTTTTTTAGCCCCTACACTAAAAAATTTTATTAAACAAGGCTTTGAATGGTGATGGAACCAAAATCTTTACATATACCTATTATCCATATGTTTTGTTACTATTAAAACTACATTGCATTCTCTTTCTCACTCTAAGTTTGATTTTTTTTCTCACCAAATAGGTTTTAAATCTGTTAGACAAACCCTACTCACCATTTAGAACGACATGATATCCTTTATATATTAAAAGATAAATATTTTTAAAATATAATTTTGATTACGATGCTGATGTGTCAACATCACATCTCTTCCATAATCTTAAAAGTCCTTTAACTTATTATAACAACTAGATTTTTTCCGCGCTATGCGCGGATTAAATGTTTTAAATTTATTTTTAGTTTTATTGTTATGCAAAAAATTTTGTTCTATTTTATGTTTTTAATTTTATTTTATAATAGTTTAAATATATATTTTTATTGTTTATTCTTCTAATGTGTTTTATCACTGTATTATACGACTGAAATTAACAACAATTTCTTTTACTACCAATTTAAAATTATGATAAATTATGTGACCTAAATTATTTTAAATTTTGGAGTTTAATAACTTTTTTTAATTTTGTGTATCTTATTTATTATAATATAATAAATGATAAAATTTTGCATCAAATATCAACAAATATTTATAGATTGGCTTTGCGACTTGGTATTTTCTGGTTATTATCAGTATGTGTCTTTATTAATGTTTTGATTAATATCCTTAATATTCGGTCTTATTTTGAAATTATGTTTTTTGGTTAATCAACTATATTTATCTTCAGAACTGTTTATATATGTTTGTTCATTGATGTCCCGAAAAAGATATAAGCATATATTTTCTAAACAATTTTTAGAATTATTTTATTCTGTTTTAAATGTAGATTCGGATATATATATATATATATATCAAATCGAATTCTATTTACCTTTAAATACATCTGATTCTGATAATTTTTAGAATTTTATTTTCTAGAGCTTGACTTGCGCGTCCGCACGGTATTGATTTTTACGTTTTTATACATTGATATTTGTTTTTCATAATTAATGCTATATATTTTAGACGTGTCACAATATAGTTAATTATATTCAATGAACTAGACCGAATATGGTTATTTTTGATACAAATATCCGAACCCGTTTCTGATACATTGGTTATTTAAATATTTTTAGGTTCCCATACATCAAAACCGAGTTTATTCAAACCCGAAAGGACCCAAATCATAACTCACACATAAATTTATAATATTCAAACGGGGCCTCATTTCAAAAAAAAAAAAATGATACCCGAAAGATAGAACTTGTGCCTAAATGGATAGCTAATATGCATGCCTAACTTATTATGTACTCTAATAAAAATAACATTTTCTATGTGTTTGGATAAATTAAGTGAAATAGCAAGAGATTTTTATTTAGTAAAATAGTTATATGGAGAGAAAAATTAGTGACAATAATGTAATATATTTTTATTATTTTGATTTAAGTTACTATTTTATTCACATAAACATGTCTTTGAATTGTGTTTTTGGCTACTTGGTTTTCCATCGATTGACACTAAAATAAAAAGTGTTATAGTAAAACAAACTAAACTGAACTTTTAAACTATATGCAAAGCCTAGTTATTTACATTTTTGATTTTTATAATTGGTACAAAGTTAATATTGATTAACTAATAAATAAAATATGCACTATTATTATTATGGTAATATAAGTAATGATGTGATGTACTGTTAATGTAATATAATTAATGAAATTGTTAAATTGAGTGAAATATAGAAAGACAATTAATATAATATCTTGTTGAAAAGAAAGTTAACTTTATTTGTAATTCTCAGCCTGGCTCGGCACAAACCCTAATCATTCCAACAATATCCTATAATTTGTATCAGTTTAAGTTACATATCTTTGTCTGCGAACACATACATATTTTAAAAACTCTTATAAAATAAACAAACAAAATTGATTGTTTGTAAAACTTAGAAATTTACTGATGTCCAAACTTTTAATAATATAACATGTTAAATAAGTGGTAGATTTTTATAACCCGGTAGCTGGACTTTTAATATAAATCAAAATAACACTATTTTCGTTTATATTATAAGTCTTAGATTTATGCACATATATTAAAAATAATTTTATATATTTTATAAATAGAAAATCATTTAATCATATTTCAGTCAATACAAAAATAATCTGCAAAATATAAAATGTCATATAGCATAAAAATAACAAAAAAAATTATTGAAAATTGAAAACATCTTGTAATTTAAAACCAGAAAAGGGCTTCTTTCAAAAATAACTCAAAACTTAAAGTCAAATACAAAATTAATCAATGATTTTTTTTTGAAACTTTTCATTTCCCCAATTCACTCCAAAAGTTTGGAATATTCACGAAAATGCAATTATTATTTTTTTTCTATTTTTTTATATGGTTGTTTTACTCAATCATCCTCATCTTCCTCTTTTATTTACAATATTGTCATTGTCATCAATGCATCAACCACCATGAACAAACAATTTCAAGTTCTAAATTCACCTAAAATCAACATCTTCATATTCTTATTTCTTACACACAAAAACTATTTTCCTTTCACTTCCTATTTTAAGTCATCTGACGGAAGACATACACGTAGGTCGTCTAGTTAAAATTAAATATTTAAGTTTTATTTTCTAATTGCAAAAGTTACCTGAGATGACTTACATATAAGTCGTCTAGTAAAAATTAAATATTTAAGTTTTAATTGTTCGCTAGAAAAATCAAATTTCTGACACAATTTGGTCAAATGCAAAACTAATATTTTTATCCTAGACGACTTACCGGAGGTCTTCTCTGGTATTTTCAAGATTTTTTTGATAACAAAAGTAAGTAAATATTTTAAAAGGAAGACTTCTTTGGAAGTCTGCTATAGTATACTTCTCTAGAAGTCTTTCTTTGTAAATTTTCAATTGTAAAACTGACCTAATTGACGACTTCCGCGTAAGTCTCGTTTACGTTAATGTTTAATAAATTTTTATTTTCTCTAAAACTGTAAAGAATTTTTAACATTTTATTGTTAATTCATGTATATTAGTTGATATGTGGGTTCTTGAATGAAATTCATAACTTAATTGGTCTTAATTATCATTTTACCAATATTCAAGTTTATTAATGTTTATAGATAATCTGAGAAGACTTCCGTGGAAGTCTTCTACGTCAGTTTTTGTAAACTTGTTAAGTAACTTTAAGATTTATTTTGAACTTTCAAAAGTGTTAAGTAACTTCAAAATATCAAGTAATATGGTTTAATGTGTCTTCTTAGATCATAAGATATACTTTTTAATTTTTATGAAATTTTAAATTTCAATTTTAACTTAAAATTTGAGTTTCCCGCTTAAATTTTAATTTCTTGGTTAAATTTTCCACTTATATTTCAATTTTCCGCTTTAAATTTAAGTCTTCTAGTGAAATTGTTATATGTTTGAACTTATGTAATATTTGATAGTTTGTGAATTTGACTAAGTTTTCTTCAGAAGCTTTCTCCCCTAGTTGTAGTAAATTTAACTAAATTTTCTATTATTGTGTTTTGCTATTAAAGTTGTATCAATAAATTCAATAATGTAAAGTAGATATTGTAGACATGAATATATTTACCAAATTTGTTTCATTAATATCTCTTTAAATTTACAGAAAAAAATCACAGTTAAAAATGTACACCTACAAATCACAAAACGACCATAAACAAAATTATTATAGATCATTTCTCCACAAAAAAAAAGCTTGGACTCCACTTGACTTGAGAGAAGACTCTCTCTCAGAAGAATTCCAGGAAGTCGTCTAGAAGACCTCCGAGTAGACTTCCGAGAAGTCTTCCAAAGTCTGACTCAAATCTGAAAAACCTGCAAATCCAAAAACGTTCAAATGACATCAAAACAGAGAAAATAAGTGGAAGATGAGATATGTCTACCTTTAAAAACACACACAAAAATACATATTCAAAAAAGGTTTACCTTTAAAGTAGTAGAAGATGAGAACAATGTAATAAAAAATCTGCAAAAAAAAGATGAATTAGTGAGAAAGACAAGAGATAAAGAATGATAAATTAATATAAAATTTGGTGTCTTCAAGTTCTAAGAGACTTAAGAAAGATTGAAGAGTTGTAGTTTTGGGAAAAAATGTAAAAGCTTTAAGCAACTAGACACTTACCAAAACTCTGCCATGAAAACTTACCAAAATGCTCAGATCTGTTATGAAAAAGGAGATATGGGAGAAACTTCGCGAGAAGACTTCTTGAAGTCTTCTAGTGCATTAAATGTTAGAAGACTTCCGAGAAGACTTAGGAAGTCTTCCAAGTCTTTCTCAGATCTGAAAAACCTGCATATCCAAAAGCAATCAAATGCTTCAAAACATAGTAAAACTTGAGCTTAAAACAACAAAAAGAATTTACAAAAGATAAGATCTTTAAGCAACAATTGGTTACCAAATGAAAAAGAAATATGATTTGTAAATCTATCTTTAAAGAAGTGGATGATGAGAACCATGTAATGAAAAACTCGCAAAAACAAAATAAATTAGTCAGAATGAAATGAGTTAAAAATGAGAAATTGATATAAAGTTTGCTGCTTTAAGTTCAAAAAGATTAGAGAGAGGTTGGAGAGTTTTAGAATGAGAAATATTACATTTTTGTTGTAGCTATTTGATAGGAAGAGAGAATGTGTAAATTTTCTTTATATAAGGAGACAAAATTCCAATAAAGTTAAATACTCTCGATTCAGAAGACTTTCAAGTAAGTCTTCTAGAAAACTTACTTGAAAGTCTTCTCACCCCTAAATTTTACTATTCTCCGAGAAGACTTTCCCAGAAGTCGTCTGATGTAAATATTATTCGTGAGACGACTTCCTGGAAGTCGTCTAGATCCTAAAACTCTGAACTTAATTAACTAACTAAACACTTTATTATAATCAAATTCAACTAAAAAATGTTTAATATATACATAACTAAATACATATAGGTAAAAAAATATTTTTTGAATAAAAATGTTAAGCTTCCAAAAATTAACCCTAAGAATACGAACAATACTACAACATATGTTAACAAACCCTAATCCAAAAAATATCATGATTCACTACATTCACTCATCTATGTTGAACATAATTTAATTTTATTATATCTTAATTTATATCATTTACAAATATTTATAATTACATGATTTCATTTTTTCCCCAGAAAATATATTTTATAAAATTTATAAATTATTTTTAAGATCAACTATATGAGACGACTTAACACAAAGTCATAAGAGTTCTCAAGGTTATATTCATAAAAATAAATTCTGATTTTTTTTGTTTAGTCATAAGGGGATGATTGTAATTTTACAAGGCTTTTGGGTTAGTTTTATATTTGATTGTTGTTTGGGTATACATCTATATTTAAAATCAAGTTTTGAGTTATATTTGGAAAATTCTCCAAAAAAAATTCAAAATGTCATCTATTAAAAAAGAGAAATTAGTGCACATGTATATAACAAAGAAGAAGAAAAGAAATTAAGTGTATATCCATAACGCCAATTAGGCTAGAGTATGTTTTATGTAATATTACCTTTGTTATCCTTGAGCAATCTCAACTATTGATCTTTTTTTCTTTCATTTTATTTTTTCCTTTTTTTCTCCCCTTCCAATATTTTTGATGTATATCTTTTGGATCAAATATAATTAAACCAAATAATTATGCTGGTAAATATATATATATATATATATATATATATATATATATATATATATATATATATATGGTTGTATATATGTAATAACTTAAAAAATCAACAGATTTTTTAAATAATGTTAGACAAAAGTTATTACAATATTATATATGAATCATATTAAAATAGAATACTACACCTAATTAAATATATATTCAAAACAATATTTTATTAATATTTATAATATATTATTTTATTTATTATAATAGTATAACTTCTCCTCTATCTCCTTCCTTCTCTTTCCTTCTTCCTCCTTTTCCTTCTCTTCCTCTTTCTCCTTCTCCTCTTTCCTCCTTCCTCATCCCTCTTTTCTTCTCCTCTTCCTCCTCAGCTTTACACGTTACTTTTGTATATTGTTTTTTTCTATACTTTTCTATACTATTTACATAATAAATATAGTACAATATAATACATTATTTTTTATGATATGTAAGGTGCACGTGACATACACGTAAGGAGAATAAAGTCAAAAGTGTGTTAAAATTCTAATTATTATTGTAGTATAGTTATATTATTTATTTTATACTCTTTTATAAATATTCAAAAAAATCACCTATTAAAAATAGAGAATGCATAATAGAGATATTCTTTTACATCTATGGATATAGACATAGTCTTTTAACTTGTGATGCTTGCTAGAATAAAATAGTTATCTTATCGCATTTTTAATTTTGCATTGGAGAACCAATATGATATTGGAAAACAAAGTTTTTGAGGAGAGGCAGCTCTAGAAGCTAAATATCAAAAGTTGCATCAGCCTTTGTATACCAACGTATGAATATGATCTTCGATCAGGTGATCACGTGAAATCTAACTACTAAATGTTTGATTATTAAGACTTCTCTTTGTTGCTTCTTGCTTATACATCAATTAAAGTAACTTAAAAAATATTGAGATTGAGGGATGTGGACGTCCGGACTCCTTATAAGAAAATATAAAGACTATGATATCGGGTTTGTACCTTTGTATGCTATCTTTAGTTCTCTTTGCATGTTACTTTAGTTTCAGGATCTGAGTATGTGCCATGTTTATCACGTAGATTATTAGAGTTATTATAGACCGGTTATTGTAATCTCGGTTTATTCTGGTTTAAGTTTCCTTTATCTTAACCAGATGTATATATATTGAAACACACGGTATAGTTACAGCTTGAGCTGAATAATACTTTCTTTTCATCTTCATCGATTTACCATCTCTATCAGTTCTAATATGGTATCAGAGCTCTTTTGATCTTCATTTCTTCCACGATTCTTCATTCACCATGAGTTCTTTCATTGATCCTTCAATTTGCGCGATTCTCGAGCTGCTATCTTCTCATATTCTTTCGATCTTTACCTCATCTCGTTCATCATCTCGTTTCTCCATTTGTAGATCTTGCTCGAGTTTCATCATTTTGTTGCGATCTTGCTCGATTCATCTTGTTTTACCTAGATCTTGTTCTTTAATCCAATGGTGTCTCCTCTCGAATCGATTCCGCAACATCTGACTACACCTCCGATCTAGCGACTGATACTCTGTCTCTCTCCGATCCAATCTCTAACCCTTTCTACGTTCATAGTGCGGATCATGCGGGTATCTCTCTTGTTTCTGAGAAGCTTACTGGTCTTGGAATTTTAATAGTGGCGTAGATCGATGCTCATGGCCTAGTTCTAGAAATAAGACAGTCTTTGTTACTGGAGCTTATCTTGATTTAGATGATAGTCATCCGGATTATGAATCTTGGTCGCGTTGCAACAATATTTTGTGTACATGGATAGTGAATGCTGTTGATAAATCCATTGCCAAGAGGATCATGTATCTAGATATTTCTAGACAGATGTGGCATGACATCCATGATCAATTCAAACAAAGTGATGGTCCTCGCACAGCTGAGATCAAGCAACATATTTATGCTGAGACGCAGGGTTCAAAAACTGTCAGTGAATACTATACACGCCTCACGCAATTATGGGAAGAACTCTAGAACCATGAAGAGCCCTATACCTGTTGTTGTGGTCATTAGGATTGTACTAGTCACAAACGTCTTGCTAAGAGGGAAGAACAAGACCGCGTTTTGAAGTTTCTCATGGGGTTGAATGACACTTTCATGGCTAGTAGAGGACAGGTTCTAATGATGGAGCCTAAGCCACAGTTGTCCAAAGTATTCAATCTCATCTCTCAAGAGGAACGACAGAGATCAATGAAGTTTACGAGCAACTTGACCTTTCAGGCCTCTCAAGTGGTTTCTTCTCCTGCACCGTTGGTAGCTGCTTACACGGGTGGTTACAACAAAAAGAAAAACCGGCCTACATGCTCGCATTGTGGTCTCTCTGGTCATACTGTTAACCAATGCTACAAGTTGCATGGTAACCCTCAAGGCTACAAGTTTACCAACAATGGTTCCAAACCGGAAATGGCTTCTTCTTCAAAGTATACTAGAGAACAACAAGCGTGGTCTAAAGGTTCCAATGTGGCCAGTATTATCAGTCAAGAGCTTGGAAGTATCACTATGCATAATCAACAAGGTGCTCACTCGGGGATAGTCACAGCGGATCAAGTCCAGCATCTTCTAAGTGTTCTTAACACCAATCCTTATAGTATTGAGAACAACCACTCTCATATTTCAGGCAGCACCATTAAACTCGCTGATGGCTCGGTTTCTACTCTTAAACCCCAACCTCACCTCCTTCCCTTCACTTCTTCTCATCCTTCAACACCAGGTATTGCTCTTCATCAATCTCATTTGATTTCATCTGCGGGAATAAAAGACAGCCTTACTTTTTCTTCACAATCTTGGGTTATAGACACTGGTGCTAGTTTTCACGTTTGCTCTGATTTAAACATGTTTCTAACACAAAATAGATAACAAACACCTCTGTTACGTTACCGAATGGAACTCACATAGCTGTCACGATATCTTGAACTGTTGTTTTTGTCTTCAACCTTGACTCTTGATTATGTGCTTTTTGCTTCTTAACTTCAATTTTAATCTCTTGAGCATTAGTGCATTGACTAGAGACACGTCTATTACGGTTTTATTTTCATCTCATTCTTGCCACATTCTTTCTTATAATCCCCTTAACTATCTTCAGGAGCATATTCCAGATTACATGATTGGGAAGGGTAACCTCCAATATAATCTCTATATCTTGGATTATAATGCTCTTGCTTCTTTCACCACTGCTAACACTCATTATCTTGCTCATGTATCTTCTGAAGTTTGGCATCAGCGTTTGGGACACCCATCTCCTAATATAATTCAACTTCTTCAAAATGCTTAGACATATCAAAAGACACCATTGATCATACTCACTTGTGTAAGCTTTGCCCATTAGCAAAACAAAAACGTTTACCATTTACTTCATTGAATAATCTGGCATCATCTCCGTTTGAGCTTGTTCATTTAGACATTTGGGGTCCATTTCATGTTCCTACTATTGACGGATATAGGTATTTCTTGACAATTGTTGATGATTGCACTGAGTTACTTGGATATACTTGCTTAAGGATAAAGGTTCAGTTGCTAAGGTTTTCCCTGAATTCATCATGTTTGTTGAAACTCAGTATCAAGCAATTATTAAATCGATTAGGATAGATAATCCTCATGAGCTTGCATTCACGTAATTGTTAAAATCAAAGGGTATCATTCATTACTTTTCTTGTGCATACACTCCTCAACAAAACTCTGTAGTTGAAAGGAAACATCAACACATTTTGAATGTTGCTCGTTCTTTACTTTTTCAATCAAACATACCTATAGAGTATTGGGGAGATTGCATTCAAACTACCATATATCTCATAAATAGGACACCAACTCCACTTCCTAACAACAGATCTCCTTTTGTACTCCTCACTTCTAAAACCCCACAATATGGTCACCTTCGTGTATTTGGTTGTCTTTGTTTCACGTCAACATTAGTTAAAGATAAACACAAGTTCTCTCCATGTGTTTTTCTTGGCTATCCACAAGGCTACAAAGGCTATAAAGTTCTTGATCTTCATACTAATCAGATTTCCATCTCACGCAATGTGATCTTTCATGAATTTACATTTCCCTTTTCTGAATGCATTTCTCATTCTTCGGATAATGACATTTTCAATCAACATGTTTTACCCCTTCTTGTTTTGGATTCTCTGTTCCCAACTTTCTTTGATTTAGGTCCAACCACATCCACTGATTTTCCATTTGCAACTGAACAACATCGGATTCTCATGTCTCTTCTCATAATACTTATGTTCCTTCTGATCCTTCATCATCTCATCCAATGCCTAGTGTTCTTTCCCAACGAACTAGGAGACAAACCAAACTCCTGCTTATCTTGACCAATACCATTGTTATCTTCTTGATAAAACTCAAAGTTTTCCTTCTCATCCAAATCATACAACTTCGTACCCCATCTCAGCTTGTCTTTCTTATGATAAATTTGATTCTCAACATCGTGATTTTCTCATTGCTATCACCATTGTCACTTCTCCCAAAACCTTTTTCGAGGCCATTCTTCGTGATGGGTTTGAAGGTGCTATGAAATCTGAAATGCAATCTCCAGAAGATACTGGTACTTGGTCTATCTGTCCACTGCCTCTAGGGAAACACCCAGTTGGTTGTAAGTGGGTGAATATGTACAAGTTCAACCCTGATGGCACCGTTGAACGCCCTAAGTCTCGCTTGGTAGCTAAAGGATATACTCAGTTGGAGGGCATTGAATTCTTAGATACCTTTTCCCCAGTTGCTAAGTTGGGAACCTTGCAGTTATTGCTTAGTCTTGCTTAGAGGTGGACGTGGATGGTCTTATGTACTCAGCTAAAAACCTTTTTTTAAATACATAAAATTTAGTGTTAACATATTACAGATGGATTGTATGGTCTCAAAAGACAATGAAAAGGTTACTGTTTGGAAAAAAAACATGGGATGTAAATTTGTAGAATCTCGGAGGCTATTATGATGAAAAGAGTTGGGATGAACTAAAAAATTTATCTCAATCAGCCTCAGATAGAGCAAACAACCTAATAATCACCTTGGGAAAGACTTGGAATCGGTTAACCTAAGGAGAGTGAGGAAACCATGGGACCTCCTACACCTTAAGAAGTTGTAGTAGTTTCATCCTGATCATGAGAGGGGGGGGGGGGAATCAACACAATTCACAAGATTTCCACGATTTTACTTGTCCATGATTCAGCTGTCCACGATTTGACTTTCAAGAACACATTATCTTTATTGGTGAAATGGATCAAGAGTATATCCCAAGGTCATATGAAGAGTGGAGAAAGTCTGTTGGAAATGAAACATATGCTATGATAGTCAATGATACTTGGTATGAGGCTGAGCTTCCCAAAGGCAAGAAGGCAGTAACAAGCCATTGGATCTTCACAATCAAGTACCTAGAAAAAGGAAAATCAGAAAGAAAAAGACAAGGGTGGTTGCAAGAGGATTACTCAGACATATGGTGAAAGACTATCATGATACATTTTCTCCAGTTGCCATACTCCACACCATAAGGATTGTGTTGTCATTGGCAGTCAACTTGGAATGGGGTCTACGGCAGATGGATGTCAAGAATGCATTTCTACAAGAAGAACTTGAAGATGAGATTTATATGAGACCACCTCCATGTCTGGAACATCTTGTCAAACCAGGAAATGTGCTTGGACTGAAGAAAGCAATATATGGGCTGAAACAATCACCAAGAGCCTGGTATCATAAGTTAAGTACAACTCTCAATGGAAGAGGGTTCATCAAGTCTGAGCTGATCACACTCTTTTCAC
Source organism: Moricandia arvensis (assembly GCA_905132765.1). NCBI lineage: Eukaryota > Viridiplantae > Streptophyta > Magnoliopsida > Brassicales > Brassicaceae > Moricandia > Moricandia arvensis. Next base: position 15,568 of record CAJHQP010006908.1, on the reverse strand, counting down.
ACTCGTTATTCAATGAGGCATTGTAGTCATCCTTCATATATGTGGATGACATCATCATCACCGGAAGTGACAAGGAAGGTATCACATCAACCAAAAAAATTCTTAAATCTTCTTTGATATTAAAGACGTGGTGAACTAAAGTACTTTCTAGGGGCCTTGAAGAATATGCCGATCTAAAGAGGGGCTGTTTTTATCCCACACAAAGTACACCACTTGATTTGTTGAGTGAGGCATGTGATCTTGGAATAAGAGCAGCAAAGACTCCACTGGAAGAGGCTATAAGGTGTTACGTGAGGGGAGTTGAGGACAAACCCTATAGAAATGTCCAACACTACAGAAAAATGGTTGGGAAACTCATCTACCTTACCATCACTAGGCCAGACGTGTGCTTTGCAGTCAACCAAGTCATTCAGCACATGCAAACTCCCAAGATACACCATTGGAATATGGTGGAAAGGATCTTGAAATATGTGAGAGAAGCACCAGGGCAAGGAGTATGGATGGGTTTGAAATAAGAGTACATAGATTGTGGGATATATTGATGCTGATTGGGCTGGTAATAGAGTTGAGAGGAGGTCAACAACCGGTTACTGCTGTTAAATGAATAAATAAAGAAAATTAGAAGCAAGATGGTTGAAGATAGAATCTAGATCAAACAGACTTGACTCACAAGGAATTGTGAATGCTGCGAAATACCACTTGACCTAACTTGACTTGCAAGGCAAGGAATGAGTTGGGAGGACCTTATGGACGTTGCTAGGCTCCATAAAACTAAGTATACTCAGTTTGAATTCAAAACAAAGGATTTGGTTTGGTTTAAGAAAGAAGAATTCACGTGGGTGCATAAGGAGTTGTGTAGACTTGTCACTATCACCAAGGAAGTTTGTGCCTCTCCTCATGTCCCTATCTACTCTTCTTGGATGTGGCAGACCTTAGATGTATCCCTTTTGGCCTCTTCTCCTTCCCTAGATAATGATTTTTTTGTGTTTCCATGTTTTATCTATTAAAGGATTCTTTATCACTTGTAACATTATGACAGAAAATATACAAGTTTCTCTCTCTAATTTCGTATGCTCTCTCTCCCTTGCTTGTGTCTAAACAATATTCACAATGTAAGGAGTTAAGCATTATGGTTTAAAGGCTTCCTTAACTCTCTCTCTCCTCTCTCTCTCTCTCTCTCTCTCTCTCTCTCTCTCTCTCTCTCTCTCTCTCTCTCTCTCTCTCTCTCTCTCTCTCTCTCTCTCTCTCTCTCTCTCTCTCTCTCTCTCTCTCTCTCTCTCTCTCTCTCTCTCTCAAGGCAGCTTATACTTGTAAAACTCACTCAAAGTCTTGTTTATCTATTGTCTTAAACTCTAGCTTACTGATTCTAAATCTCATTCATCTAAGTACACAAACTCTAAGTGTTGTGTTACTTCTCAAGGATTAGATTCATACTAGAGAGTTTCTTCTTCATATAACCAATTTACTGTCTAGGATTCTTGTTCTATAGTAAGCTGTGTATGAGGATTCAACCACAAGTTGGTTGTCTCTGATCTCGAATGGTGAGTTCTTGTTGTATGGTTGAAGGGGCTCAATCACAAGTTGAATGAATATCTCCTCACATGAGACAAACACTCATGAATTCCAACATGGTATCAAAGCTTTGTTGCTCTTCTTTGGGATTAAACTTACCTTTTTCTCTCTGTTTTGAATAAATCATTTCTCTCTCACTCTGGTATAGTGTTAGCTTGGTCAGTACTTGTTAGTATCTTGAATCAATTTTGAGGAAGAGAAATATTTCGAAAGTATTTCACCATTATGCTTTATCCATTGAATAATAGTTTTCTCTTAATGGAGCATCTCATTGACCAGTGGGAAAACTGTTTTGATCCATTGGTTTCATTGTTCTCTAAGCCAAAGGAAACACTTGTTCATGTGTTATTCTGATGGTTCTTTTGTTGCAAGCCTGGAAAACATCAGTTCATGAGTTATTCCAGTGGCACATGTCTAAGATCAGTGGATAAATTGATTGTCCAATGGTTCTTGTGTTTCAGATACTAAATCACCAACTCTTGATGAGTATTGGATGCTCCTAGCTGTTAATGCTTCCGAAAAACTCAAGAAAACAAAGCAAAAATCTGTCCATTAGAACTCTTGAGCAAATTCTCTATAATATATTCTATTCTCTGATTCTCATGTTACTTATTCTCCATCATTCTCTCATTATCTCGCCTACTAATACTCTGGTTACATCATTCTCTACTCTCTACATAAATCTCTATTATCACAAGCTTGTTTAGAATCTGCCTAAAATTGTTAAACTGTCTTGAGATTAAGTTGTCTTGAAAAATAATCTTGCTTCTGTCCTTAGAAAATTGATTGTGTTGTTGCATGAATGCTTAGTCTTGTTGATTATGATTCAGAGAGTATTGGTACGATAGAATAAAAAAAGATATTTGTCTATTTCTTGTGTGAAATGTGTTTTTAAAGATCAGACTTGGTAAAACCCCATGATATGATCTCTTGTTGTTTATTGATGCTTGTTTTGGTGTTGGTTGACAGGTTTCCCATGTTGATCAGAGTCTGCACAACATGCATATTCCTGACCAAGGAGATTTTCCCATCTTGTTAGAGCCTACATGTGATGTATATTCCTGACCATGGAGATTGCCCATTGCCCAACAATCCTTTGGACATTTTTTTTCATTAACTCCTAAAATGGTAGAGAAGCTGATTGGAGCAGTGGAGAGACTGCTCAGAAGTGACTTACCTAATGCCAAGAGGGTAGACATGAAGTACACTCAAGAGAAAATGCCACAATTTAAGCCAAGAGGGTTGTGGTCTCAAGACATTGGCTCTCATCATTGGCTCTCATCTTCCAAGGTTGACCACATACTCTCATTTTCAGGTCAAGCTTGAGGAGGGGTGTTAATATGAGAAGCCAATGTCCATTCTTCATATGCAAGGGAAGTACCTATATTTATACTTATTCTCATGATTGAATAGGTTTTCACCTGAGAATTTATGCATGTGTGGTGCATTGTTTGAATCAGGTACTTGGAGCTCATGAGAAGAGTCTAGTCATGGATTAAACCTTTTGTTGATGGCAGGATGTCAGAAAAAAAGGGAGACAAAGACCCAGCCACATGAAGAGTTTCAAGCAGTTTTGAGTGTGAAGCAATGAAGGCATTGGTGTCTGCTTGACATTAAATAAAGGCCATGATCCAGGGTTTATGAGTTCCAAAACTTGATCATAAGACTCATAAACCCATTGGGCCAATCCCTAGGCCTTGTTGATCTCAACTCTTTCCTTAGCTGGTTTTGTCCCAAATGGGTTTTCTGGCTAAGGTTTTTAATGAGGGAGCTTCTTCAAGGTTCAAAGCTTTTCCAAGGATATCCTATGGTCAAGCTTGAGGGAGAGTGTTAGAATGAATAAATAAAGAAAAGGAGAAGTAAGCTGGTTGAAGATAGAATATGGATCAAACAGACTTGACTCACAAGGAATTATGAAGGTTGGCGATATACCACTTGATCTAACTTGACTTGCAAAGCAAAAAATGAGTTGGGAGGACCTTGTGATTGTTTCTAGGCTCCAGAAACCTAAAGGATACTCAGTTTAAATTCGAAAGGAAGGATCTGGCTTTGGTTTAAGCAAGAAGAAGTCACATGGGTGCATAAGGAGTTGTGTAGACCTGTCACTATCACCAAGGAAGGATGTGCTTCTCCTCTTGTCCCTATCTACTCTTCCTGGACGTCAGACCTTTGGTATGTATCCCCTTTGGACTCTTTCTCCTTCCCTAAAAAATTATTATTTGTGTTTCCATGTTTTAGTAATTGTTTAATCATGTTTATTGGCCTATTTAAAGGTTTTTCCATCACTTGTAACATTTAGAAATAAAATATACAAATTTTTCTCTCTAATTTCGTGTGTTCTATCTCCTTTGCTTGTGTCTAAACAATATTCACATGTAAGGAGGTAAGCATTATGGTTTAAAGTTTGCCTTAACTCTATCTCTCTTAAGGCAGCCTAATACTTGTAAAACTCACTCAAACTCTCTTTCTATATTTTCTTAAACTCTAGCTTACTGTTTCTAAATCACCATTCATCTAAGTACACAAACTCTAATTGTTGTGTTACTTTCTCAATGATTGGATTCATACTAGAGAGTTTCTGCTTCATATAACCAGTTATACTGTCTAGGATTCTTGGTATATAGTAAGCTGTGTATGATGAATTCAACCACAAGTTGGTTGTCTCTAATCTTGAATGGTGAGTTCATGTTGTATGGTTAAAGGGGATTCAGTCACAAGTTGAATGAATATATCTTACATGAGACAAACAGTCATGAATTCCAACAACTGCACCTTCATAGGAGGGAATTTGGTCACTTGGAAGAGCAAAAAGGCAGAAGATGATGTCTTGTTCAAGTGCTGAAGCAGAGTATCGATCTTTGAGGAAGCTTACTAGTGAACTCATATGGATCAAGGGAATACTGAAAGACTTGGGCATAGAAACAACCTCGCCTATCACTATGCATTGTGACAACCACCAGAAATTCACATAGCATCTAACAATATATTCCATTAAAAGACCAAACACATTGAGGTGGATTGTCATAAGGTCAGGCAAGCAGTGGAGCAGAAATCATCCTCCCTTGTTACATAAGAAGTAAAGATCAATTGTCTGATATCTTCACCAAGGACGCAAGCACTAAAGTTTGTGCGTTCATTCACCCAAAGCTTGGACTCACAAAGCTCCCATCACACTGATCCCTTGACCATGAAGTGTTCTACTCTTTTTTCCTTGATTTAGGTTTTTATCCAAGTGGTTTCTGCAGGTTAAAGTTTTAATAAGGGAATGCTTCATGGTCTCCAAGCTAACTAGTTCTATGGTCAAGCTTGAGAGGGGAGGGATGGGGGTGTTTACATGAAGTGATAAATAAAAAGAGAAAAGAGTTCAAGGAGCGATGTCCTTATATACATGTGTTTGATCTAACAATATACAATGTTATGTTTCATAACCTTGTCGGTCCATTGGACCTATAATACCCTTTTCAAAGTGGAGTATGCAGGTTAAAATCATTTAGCGTGCTTAGAAATTTTTTGAAGTCATTACATCCTAAGGCTTTAGTAAAGATGTATGCTAACTGAGACTTGGTGTTAACATGAATTAGAGAGATACATCAAAAATAGTCTCATCATATAAAATGACAGTCATTCTAACATGTTTCATACGAGCATGAAAAACCGGGTTCTTAACCAGGTAACAGCAGAATATACTGTTATGGTGAAAGACGATTAGAAGTGTTGCACTAAATTCCAAGAGTAGCAGCAGCTGTCGGATCCAAAATATCTCTTGGACTGCTAATCAGCCATAGCTCAGTATTTGCTTCTGTAGATGATCTGGAGACAACATCATGTTCTTTGTCTCCAAGACAATGGAGAACCACCAAGTTAAATAAACCAGCCAGTAAGTGACCTTCGAGTAGTCGTACACGCAGCCCAATTAGAGTCACACCAAGCCGGAAGTACCAACGGTTGTTTATTGTTGTAAAGATTGTAATATAACAAAGAATATCTCTCTTTACCAATCTTAAGGAAAATAACTCAAACCTTAAGTTCTCCAAATAATCTCTAAACTCATAAGTTCATGCTACAACTTTGCATCTTCTTATATAGAGAAAAATTCCTAAACTCATTAGGAAACCTATTATCCTAAACATATCTCAAATAGGATTAGTGTAACTTGGAAACCAGTTAACTTCAAGTTTATTGCCAACATTCTCCCTCTTAAGCTTGAAGTTAACTTCTTCTACTTCTTGAAATCCAACTAGATCCCTCATCTCCTTGAATTTGATCATTCCAAGTGCTTTAGTTAAGAAGTCAGCCTTTTTTTCATTGCTCGGGATGTGCTGGACATCGAATTGATTGTTTTCAGCACATTCTCTTATAAAGTGATAACGCTTGTGTATATGCTTGCTGCGTCGTGGAAGATAGGGTTTCTTTATAAGTGCTATAGCAGATTTGTTGTCGAAGTATATCACTACTTTCTTGTACGGATTCTTTGTCACTTCTTCTAGAGTTCTTGAAGCCATATAGATTGTTTGGCAGCTTCAGGTAGCAGCCATAAACTCTGCTTCACATGAGGATAAAGCCACAGTCTCTTGTTTTGAGAACACCAAGAATTGGACACTTATTCAAATAAATATGTGCCACGTGGTATTTCTACCATCATCTTCATCAATGTTATGACTTGAGTCACTGTACCATGTAAGCTCAAGATTTTCCATACGTTTAAATACCAAACCATGAGATAGAGAACCTTTTAAGTACCTTAGAACTGCTTCAATGCTACGCCATGAGATATCTTCGGGTCATGCATATATCTACTCAACAATCCTACACAAAACGCAAGGTCTGGTCGGGTGTTGTAGTAAGTATCGTAGGCACCCGATATTTCTTTCTGTATTCTTTCTCATTTATTCCTTGTTCCTCTACCGCCTTAGATAGTTTTAACCCAAACTCCATTGGAGTATGCATTGCATTGCATTCATCCATCCCGGTTTCACTCAATATTTTCTTGCATATCTTTCTTGCTTCAATGTTATACCTTCTTTTTCTTGACTTTCAATTCCCAAGTAATAGGTTAGTAGGCTGAGATCACTCATCTCAAAAGTTGCAGGCATTGCTTGCTTGAACTCGCACAATACGCCAATATCCGAGCGGTGAAAAGTATATCATCAACGTACACTGCCACCAGAAGTATATGATTCTTACTCTGTTTCGAAATAGAGATGGTTCTTTAGAACACTTTGTAAACTCCAGTTTTTTAGTACAAGATTAAGTTTCTCATTCCATGACCTTGGGGCTTGCCTTCAATACGTTTGTATACCTTATTCTTATTGCCTTTAACCTTCAACCCTTCAGGTTGACTTACATAAACATCTCTTTTAGATCTCCATGAAGGAAGGCGGTTTTACGTCTAGGTGTGAATTTCCCACCCGTTTGAAGCTGCTAAAGCGATGATGAATCTTACCTTTTAGATTCTTGCAACAGGAGCGAAGACTTCTTCAAAGTCTATACCATGTCTTTGAATATATCCTTTGGCAACCAATCTTGACTTATATTTGTTTATGCTTCCATCTGCATTACGCTTGATTTTGAAAATCCACTTTAGACCGATTGGTTTTGCTCCTTCAGGTAAGTCAACCAAGCTCCATGTTTTTTTTTTCACGATGGACTCGATTTCATCACCACAAGTGTCTCGCCATACCTTCTCTTCCATGGCTTCTTTGAATTCCCATGGTTCTTCATTTAGTAGTAATATAAAGTGCTCTCCTTCTTCTTCGGCCAAGTATATGTAGTTATCTAAATATCCAGGTTTCTTGTTGACTCGTGTTGATCTTCTTACTTGCACTTGCTCTTCATCAATTGCTCTTCGTCGTTTGTTGGTAATCTTCCTCATTGTTGTTCCTTCGTCTACTTCATCATTATTTATATCATCTTCAGTGGTATTGATATTGTTTTCTATCCCTTGGTTACCATGTATACCGAAGGTGATTATAAATTCCCTGGTTCTTCGACGTCTTCAGGATTGCGGTCAACATTACTCCATTTCCACCTTTTGTTTTCATCAAACACAACGTCTCTGCTTACTATGATTCTGTTTCTAGAGGGCTTGATCATCCTATATGCCTTCGAACCAGGTTCAGTCCCAAGGTGCACAAGTGTTCGGGATCTATCGTCAAGTTTCTTCACGTTAGACGCCTAAGTTTTGGTGTATCCAATACATCCAAACACTCATAAGTTTTATACTCGGATTTCTTCCTTTTAATGCCTCATACGGGCTCTGAGACAAAAAAAATTTGTTGCAACTCGGTTTATCAAGTACGTTGGGTTCTCACAGCCTCTCCCCAAAGATAATTCGGTACTTCCATGTGTTTGAGGATGCTTCTCGTCATCTCTAGCAAAGTTCTTTTTCACCTTTCCACTACTCCGTTCTGTTGTGGCGGGTATGGGGCTTTTAAGTGTCTTTGAATACCAGATATATCGCAGAATTTAGAAAATTCTAGGCTTGTAAACTCATCACCTCTGTCTGTTCAAAATATTTTTATTGTTGTTTTCCTCTTGTGCTCAACAATGGCTTTAAATCGTTTGAATTTATCAAAGGCTTCTCCTTTTTCTTTCAACATAATGGACCACATATAGCGTGTATGGTCGTCTATAAGCACGAAGATATAACGATTATTTCCTTTGTAGATGGCGTGATCGGGCAACACAAGTCTCCGTGCAAGAGTTCTAGTATTTCTGCAGCACAGTATGGTATTGTCTTCGAAAGGATGTCTCGTTTGCTTGCCATATAAGCATGACTCACATGTTTCATTTTCAACCCTAAGGTTGGGTATGCCTATCACGAGTTCTTTCCCTATAATTGCTTTCATCGCGTCCACTCCAATGTGACCTAGTCTTTCATGACATCTTGTAATCATCTTGCATATGAAGTTGTAGACACCTTTTTTTTGTCAATTTCCATCAGAACTTTGTAGAGAAGATTCCTTGATTGTATTGCTTTGACTATCATATTTCCATCTTTATCATGAAGCGTAAGATAATCTTCTTTCATTCTCACATCACATCCTTATTCTGTGGCTTGCCCGAGACTGATAATATTGCTTCTTAATTCTGGTATGAAATAGACGTCAGCCAGGATTTTCTTTTTCCGGTTTGGCTGACAAAGAGAATCGATCCTTTGCCTTTGATATCAATTCTCGAGTCATCACCCAATCGTACTTTACCACTGATTGTCTCATAATTTTGTTAAAGTAGCTTTGATTTCCAGTCATGTGGTTTCTCGCCCCATTGTCTAGATACAAGATTCGATCTCCATCAGTTTCAGACTCAAATTCCTTTGGCTTCATATTTTTTTCGTTGAGATAGCCAACTTCGTGAATTAAAAAACCGTCAACTTCATGTGTTTCATCTTCTTACTCTCTGTAACTTGAGTAATCTATCGGGACATGTTGAGGTGGAGTGGCCGGTTTTATCACACCAAAAACATGTGATTTTAGATAGATTCAATCGATCCGAGTAAGATCTTCCTCGGCCTCTTCCTATGCCATAATACCTTCCTCCACAACCTCGTCCTCCATACTCTCCTTGATACATCTCGTTGAGATTGAGTTTCCATATTTGCATACATAAGTTTGTTTGATTCTCTTGAGACTCTTCTTCATCACATATATGTTCTTCGTACGTTTTTAAACATCCGAGAATGTCTTCGAAGCTAGTAGTTTTGAGATCCAAGATTTGTTCAACGGAAGCAACAATATGTATTTTTTTTTTCTTGTTAGGCTTTGAAGAAACTTTTAACGAGTTTTGATTCATCCATGGTTTCTCCCAATGCTGCTGATTTAGATGATATCTATGATAACTTACCGAAAGAGTCATCCATTTTATATGTGTCTTTCATATTTAAATGATCAAACTCCGTCATTAGGGTTTGTAATCGCACCTCTCAAACTCTATCAGCTCCTTAAATGACGAGCTTTGATTGCATCCCAAAAAAAAAATTGCAGTGTCGACTTCACCGACTTGGAGAGTAAGATTTTTCCGGAATAGATTGAAAAAGAAGAGCCGTAGCCATATCATTCTTATCGGCTTGGGTTGATTCATTCTCGATTACCTCCCAACCTTGTGAACTTTAAGTAAGATCTTCATTCGTATAGCCCATACTGTATAATTTGTTGTGTTGAGCATAGGGCAATTGATTGAGGATGGTCCTACATCCTTTTTGTCGTTGTCATGGTGATTCTCGCCATGGTGGTCATCATTCGTCGTATTTAAAAGAGTTTTGGCTCTGATACCAAATATTGTTTTAAAGATTGTAATATAACAAAGAGTATCTCTTTTTTAATTTTAAGGAAAATAACTCAAACCTTAATTCTCAAACAATATCTAAACTCATAAGTTCATGCTACAAGTCAGCATCTTCTTATATAGAGATAGAGTTCCTAAACCATTAGAAAAAAACTATTATCTAAAACATATCTCGACTAGGATTAGTGTAACTTGGAAACCAAGTTAACTTCAAGTTTATTGCCAACATGGTTTACTTGAAGAAGTATACTTTGACCCAGGTTTTCCTTCAAAAAGCGAACCACTCTCAATGTGGCGTCCCAGTGCTTTGGTTTTGGATCACTCATGAACTGGGATATAATATCTATCACATAAGATGTTCATGCGTTTCAAGCGTATATAGTTCATGTCGTTTACTTCAAGGTTATATAAGAAGCCCACAGGACGACGATATTTAATAGGATCTTGCATTGTCGGATCTTGGACCTGTGCAAGCTAATGATTCTGCTCTAATGGAAATGATATTGGCTTGACTCCAAGAAGACCATGTTGAGATGATGTCAAGTGTGTATTTGCGCTAACATAAGTATATTCCAGTGGGTTTGCGAGCACTTCAATCTAGAGGAAGTATCTCAATACGCCAAAATATTTCATGTGGAAACATGAGCTAAGATAGGCTTTAAATTTTTGATTATTTCCACTTAAGTTCCCGTGATAATCAAGTCATCTTAACTTAATACCCATGGGAGTTATTTATACCCATGAATGTCACATTTTCTGATGATTTCTGGAATAAAACTTAAATTTATTATTTAAAGTGTTGTTTGTGATAACACGTCATATCTTAACCTCTTGGTAACGGGTTATTACTGGAATTTTCGCCTTTGTTCGATTCGTCTTGGCAGAACCGTGCATTTAGATGGATTAGTTGGCATACTCGAATGCAAGGTCTCGTGGACTTAGTCTTTGGGCCTAGAAAATCTTGGACCTTCCTGGTTATGAAAAAACATGTTGTTTGTGATTATTTTCTTGCATTCTTTTTGCGAATATGTTTAATCTTTTCTTTTAAACTAAAAGTATTTTCAATCTTTTTGTTTCAAGAAATGCTGTTCCAAGAAGAGGGAAACATATGTATCCTAACAAGCTACTAGAAGTTCATTTAAAAGATATTTCGAAACCCGAAAGCCTTCACACTCTCTCACTTTATCCCTCTTTCTCTTTTAGATTCTATCTAGTTACTTCTTCTATCTCCCTTCTTTTGACATGCCTGAGAAAGATAAAAAACGACATGAGAGAGAGAGCTTCAAAATGACATCAGTATATCAGAACCATCAATGGCCACCGGTGGGAGCTCCGAGAAACCCACAACAAGAAGAGCCATGGAGATCTCAGGTCAACGATCCAGTCAACGCTGTTTCCTTTGGTTTTATTGCACCGCCATTCTCATCTCAATGTTCATCGTCATGACTCATGGCCATCTTCGAAATGCTTATTCGAACCACCCTCCTCCACTAACTCACATTCTTCTCCGGGTCGGGTCCTTTCGGGTCTAGACTCTAGGGTGGGGCTCAATGGTCGTGTTACTTCTAAGCTTGGTTACGAATCTCCCAAGGTATTCTTTCTCATTTCTCCTAGTTCTTGCAAAAAATCGTCTTCTTTATTAGATTTTTATGTGATAGGGATGTGATCCAGATAGTTAGTTAATTGGTTTGAACACTCTTTTTTCTGTCCCAAAAGCAAACAAGAAACATCATAGGGTTTGTGTACTCATTGGTATAAACTTGACCCACACATGCTTTTGCATCATCACCATTAACACTGCTGTCTCATAAGTTTGGCATACACGGATACTTTTGATGATGCATTCATTGAAATTATTCGTCATCAATCTCTATTCTTTTTTTCCATTGTGAAAAAATTGGTGTAAAAAAAGTAGAATAGAAATGTGTTTTGTACTGGCATTGATTTGTTTTGTAAGTATTTATGAGTGTGAAAGAAAAAGAGGATTCTATGCGTATGGAGATATAAAAGATGTGGTCTCTACCATATTTGACTTTAACATTCCTTGGAACACAAGATGGCCCACTGTCCTTCTCCTCTTATTTTACATGTATTGTTTCATAGATATTAGATTATATATTCCCTTTTAAGGATTGGCTTAAAATAATTCTAATGAATTTAAGTCGACTTGCTTGAGAGAGGATTAGAATCTTGAACGCCAAATCTCACTCAGACTGTGGGTTTTGTTGGGTTGAATTGTTATTTTAGATCGAACCTTTGTCCTTAATGTCTTCTTTATAGATCAGGAATGTCTTTAAAACTCATTTAGTCTGGGTTAAGAATAGTCATATGGGGGCCGGAGATTTAAATATACTTTCGTAGGGAACCTACATGTGATGTCATTCAAACATGGGAGAGGGGGACCCTTAAGATGTGATTTTTTTTTAGTTGAAGAAAACTATATGAATGTGTAAACATCTTATTGTATCGGACAATTCTCTCAATAGTCATTTTAAAGTTTTTATTAAAGGGTGAGACGAGCGATATCCGAAATATTTTAGAATATCCTGATCTGGATCCAGATTCGTCGAATCCATAAAATCATTATCAAAATCTGGATTCGGCCTTCCCGAATATTAAGGGTTAGGATATCCGAACTAGAATCTGGATACCCGCAGATATCCGGATTCGTTTTTTACTTTAACATTTTAAAATTAAATTAAAAACTAACTAATTTACGATTTATTATTTTATTTAAATTTATTTTTGTAAAAAAATTGAAAACGTCGAAATTTAATAAAATAAATTATTTATTTTATAGAAAAATTATATATAATTATACATTTATAAATATAATTATATTTAAATATTTTTAAATATATAGTGGGCCGAGATCTAGATATCTGAACCTGAAATTTCACTATCCTAATCTGTAAAATCAATATCCGGATCTGGGACCCCCAGGATATCTGTTTTTCAGAGCGGATCGGAGCGAATCCAAGAATCGGATCACGGATAGTGGATAAGTCTTCGGCCTAGTTTTTGTCAAAAAAAATAGCACTCAAGAAAAAAAACCCAAAATAACCCTTTTATTTGATTTTTTTTTAATTTTAAATCACACTCCAAAATCCCACCCCCCATAACTCTAAACTCTAAGTCTAGATTAGTTAATCCAATGGGTATAAGTGTATATTTACACATTTTAATAAAATCTATTTTAATCATTTTCCTCTTTAAAAACTATTTTTGTGACTAAAAACTTTTTAGTGCTATCTTAAAGTATTTCTCTATTCTATTTTTAGGAATCTTATACATTTCATTTGTTCAACACGAACTGAGGTTTAATTAGATCTGTTCTTGTATTTTCAAAGTCAAAGAAACAGTTTGGGTATCAAATTATTTGATTTGGAACCTAATATTGTGAGGGATTATATCAATCTGCAGCTAGTTGTGTACTCAAAAGGGGTCTCGGTGCTAATGCCAGGAGACAGTGTACCTACATTCATTGCTCACCATGCACCAGTAACGGCACCTGCCAGACAAAATTCCAACACTAGATGTTCCAGCTCAAACTCCATTCAAGAATTTTAACAATTCGAGATTTGCATTATTCAATGGTTTTGTTCCTCGATTATGTCAGCTTCGATTAGAGGAGGTTAAGAAATGAGGTTGTTATGATTATCTATTCGTAGATGTAACTAGAGGAACCAAAACTTCAAAAGCTTGACTAAAGTATATATGGAGCTGTTTGTTTCATCGCCTGTCATCTCCATTTAGATTATTCATTTACATGATTAATCCAAATGATCTATCCAGATAATTTTTGAGACTGTTTATTTGTTTATCGACATGGATCATCTAGATGAATCATCTAAATAAATTATGTTTGTCTCTTTATTTCTATCTCCATCTAACTAAATTTTGTAGACAAATTACTAATATACCCTTGTTTAGATTTAATCTTTTTATTTTGTTTCACTATATTAATTTTTATTAATTATCTAAATAAAATTATTTTAAAATATGGTTTAGGCGGAAATATAATTTTGTGATTTTAGCTACAATACATATTCATGATTTTAGCGGAAAAACACGTTTTGCAACTTTGGCGGGAAAACACGTTTTGCAATTTGGAAGAAAAACACATTTACGGTTTAGGCGGAAAAACATGTTTTTTATGGTTTTGGCGAGAAAACATTTTTTTTTATGTTTATTGCGGGAAAATGCATTTTAACGGTTTTTGGCGGGAAAATGCGTTTTTACGGGTTTTGAGAGAAAACACGTTATTGCGGTTTTGGCGGGAAAACACGTTATTACAGTTTTGGCGGAAAAACACATTTTTGATGTTTTGGCGAGCAAACGTGTTTTTGCTGTTTTGGCAGGAAAACATATTTTTTTTTTTGCAGTTTTGGCGGGGAAACACATTTTTTATGGTTTTGGCGGAAAAACACTTTTTGTGGGAAAACATATATTTGCGTTTTGGTGGGAAAACACATTTTCGAGGTTTTGACAGGATAACATGTTTTTACGGTTTTGGCGGGAAAACATGTTTTTTACGGTTTTGGTGGGAAAACACGTTCATGTTTTTGCGGTTTTGACAGGAAAATGCGTTTTTGTGGTTTTGGCGGAAAACGCGTTTTTACGGTTTTGGCGGAAAAATGCGTTTTTTTATCGAGAAAACGAGTTTTTGCGGTTTTGACGGAAAATTACATTTTTGCGCATTTAAAGATCAACCTTAAAAATACTCAAGTCACAAATGCATCAGAAATCAATCGTCTCTCTGCGGTTAGAGCACCAATTAAGGCTCCAAACATTTTATGGCTAACAGTAATGAAGTTGAGGAATAAACTGATGACAAACTCACCAAAGATACAAGGCTCCCATTGGCTGGTCGGAAGATATTCTGTCTTCGGTTTCAACAGATGGTTCACCACCTAATGAATTATAAGACTCTGATAGAGTAAAGTAACAATCTCAGTATATGACACTAGAAGCACCCATTAATAAAAGGAAAGGATGATGTTACCTCTTTGCCAAAAGTTGAACGTCATAGAGGCTATATAAAATTCTTGGTGCAAAGTAATTTCCAGCAGGGAATGCACAAGTGCGGACCAGATGAACTTGGCTTTTTATCTAAGTTTTATCAGCATGCATTTCTTTCAGTATCAACCACAATTACCGACCAGATAAAGCAACCGAAATTTAGTGTAAGAAAGAAAACAGAGTGTATGGGAAACATAAAAGATGAAAAAAACCGTATGAATGGAACCAATATGCAGTGGTTTGTATAAAAAGATAAGCTATGGCCTGTTCCATAAGTTGGGTTATACTCAAAACATGTTAAGATATACTAAGTGCAGGTACCATCAGAACAGGCAGCTATTTTGTAGTTAAACGTTTCCTGAATAATAAAAAAATTAGGGAAAATTGTTTATTTCAACAAAGTTTCTTCCATGATGCATATCTATGTCCATTGTGGTGTATGAGAATTGGTTGCAGCCTCAGAATGAAGTTTCTTTATTGATAAAAACAAAGGGGGAAGGTTACTTGCTTGGAATTGAGCTCCTCTCTAAAAGAGTTAGAGAAAATTGTTTTAGAAATTTTGGTTTCGAAGAAACGGATGCCGATTGGAGTTGAGTTATATGCTATTAGGTTGATGCATTCATCAGGATGTCTACATGTGATCATTGGAAACTCACGCTAACTTCAAAACTTTCTAGAATTTTTAAAGAAA
>CAJHQP010006907.1:0-35421 GCA_905132765.1 Moricandia arvensis | reverse complement strand
TGAAGTCCTCGATTGTGGGCTTAAGGGTAGTTCAAATGAGCAGATAGTCAAAGCAGTTAAGCCAATTGCTCATATGCTGCCGCACTTACTTCGATCTTCAGCTCCACCATCAGAAAGGCCAAAGATGAGTGTCGAACAATATAAGATTCGAAGACCACGACAAAAGAATCCACAAATGCTGAAAACAGGTGACTGTGGAATTTATGCAATAAAATTTATTGAGTGTCATGCGTTAGGTGCTGAGTTTACTACACCTATATCTGATGAGAATATCAAGATGGTTAGAGAAAAGCTTGCAGCAGAAATATTCGACGAGACTGAACAAGATGGTCGTATAGTTTCAAACCCCCTCCCGTTGCGAACAAGTGACCATGAGTTGCTATATCCCTATTAAAGTTTTATTCTTTAAGCTTTGTACGCTTATATGACTTTGCACTTTTGAGATTTCATTTTTCTTTTATTGTTATTAACTCATATGGTTATGTGTTTGCACTTTTGAGACTCGATTTTTATTTTATTTTTGGTGACTCATATGGTTACGTTTTGCACTCTCGAGACTGCATTTTTATTTTATTGCTATTGACTTGTAATAGAAAATCTGTATTTTTCTCATGCATGTGCAATAGAAAGAACTACACGTTCATGTGAACCAAGCTCAATATAAAGTAAAAATCTGCATTTTAACACAAAGAACCACATGTTCATTTCAACCAAACTCAATATAAAGTAAGAATCTGAATTTTTCTCTTGCATATGCAACACAAAGAACCACATGTTCATTTAAACAAAGCTCAATATCAAGTATAACCAGAATTCTTAAATCTAAAATACTGAATCTAAAATGCTTTTCAGCCACCTTTGCAAGTGCCACGATTATGTCCTGCTTCCTTACATTGTGAACATGTGTACATCTTGCGCAACTTTTGTGTTGGTTGTTCACTAACCTTCTCGATTTTCATATTTTTCAGTTGTGGTTGTTTGCCCATTACTCTTTCGAGTGCAGAAAGATATCTCGACTTCTTCGGCCTACCTACTCCACGTTTTACATCTGGTGGGAGACATTTTTTCATTGGTAAATCTACATGAGGTTGCAACTCAACATCTACCGGATTAATGGACTCCATATACGCGCTGGCCAAGTTACTTTTTGTGTAGTACATATGTACTAGATCTTGCAAATGTACATTTGGCCGCTTCCCAGCAGAAGCAAGAGCATGTTCACATGGTATCTTATCAATATCATATTTACGACAAGTACAACGCCTCTGTTACAAGTACAAAACAAGTTATGAAAATTAATAGAAAATTAAAATAATTTTAGATTAATAGCATAAAGTAATTATGAGACAAAAAATTGTACCTCGCGTATGTCCACGACACAATCAAGTGCACCACCAGTTATATGGCTCCGATATGCATCTATGTGCTGGACAGTAAGAGTATTGCCAATTTTGCATCTATATGCCAAAGTACGTTCAACCCTCGGCGTGAATAATGTTTGTAGTGACATAGCATGTTCTCGTCGTTCCATAAACCACCTTGAAATCACCTTACGTACTTCATCCAGAAAAAAAGCAATAGGATACTCCCGAGCGTCTTTGAGAACCTTATTGATAGACTCAGCAATATTACTTGTCATTATATCATACCTATCTCCTTGAAAAAACACACGAGACCACAAACGAACATCAGTCTTCTCCAAATATGTGGCAAGAGCAAGATTTTCTCTTCGTAACTCATCAAATAATGCAATGAACTCAGAAACCCTGTACACTTTTGCAGCCTTTTAAACCAAATTTAGTGTACTCGAGTCTTTGTAATTTTTAAGAAGATTCTGATGCAGATGATAGATACATATTCCTCGATGAGCTTGTGGGAATACCTTTCTAACAGCTTTTCTAATGGATTTGTGTCTATCAGAAATTATTGCCAAGTCTTCTCGGTCCCCATAAACCAAACGTATCTGAGTTAAGAACCACTCCCATGAATGATAATTTTCTGAACCGACAATCCCAAAAGCTAGAGGAAATATCCCACCATTTCCATCTTGTGAAGCGGCGACGAGCATAACTCCTTTGAATTTTCCTTTCAAATGAGCTCCATCCACAACTATCACGTTTCTTATAAATTTGAAACCAGTGATACATGCACCAAATGCAATGAATAAGTACTTAAATCTGTCTTCCTTGTCGCATTTAAGTTTCGTAATTGTACCTGGATTACCCGCCTTGATCTTTTGCAAATAGAAAGTCAAATCCTCATACCCACTCTCCCAAGTGCCTCTTTCTAGCTCACGTGCATGTACTAGGGCTTTGTATGCCTTCCAGTAATCAATATCATTACCATACATAGCCTTCATGACATCCATAATGTGAATCGGTCTTATCCCAAGACCAATTTTCCCAAATTTTCCCAAATACAACTCTCCAATACATTTTAATGTAGCTTGTCGATGACGAGAACACCTATCTGTAACAGGACATGTATGAATGTCAATGTACTTTCGCACTTTAAACTTAGAAGATGCTTTAATCACTGATGCACGAATCTTCCAAGAACAACCAGCAACAAAGCATTTCAGTACAAGCAAAGTTTTTGTGGACTTGTACGTTGTATAATCAAAATTATGAAAAATTGTGATCATACGCAACTTATTTTGTAACTCTGCCTTGGTACTAAATATTTGCCCCACACTGATACGCTCCAGAATCTGCAAAATATTTTGTGTACCTTCTAAGCCACCAACCATTTGATTTTCAGTTTTTCCATCGAAAGATATATCTAAATCAGATCCAAAACTCTCATCTGTTGAACCATAACTTTTTTCATCTTCAGAAGTTTCTTCAGAAGTTCCACTTTGAATCTCATCTTCACCATTTACATATGGTGTACCAGTTTGTGCCTCGTCTTCACCAGACCCATCAAGCGTACCACTTTTTTCTGTATCATCGCTACCTCCATCAAGAGTACCACTTTTTTCTTCATATTCAAAAGTTGTATCTAGATTGCTTTTCATTTTCTTACCTACGTACCTGCAAAATAAATGTATATGGAGTATCTTATAGTTTACGAAAAAGATGTAGACATAATATAAATCTGCCAATTATAGTCTACGAAAAGCATGTAGACATCAAGTAAGTCAACCAACTATATAGACTTTATGCAAGTCTATTATTATTTCAAGGACAAAATACAAGTCTACAAAATTAACATGTAAAGTCCGCTATACACGTGTGGACTTAATACTAATCCACTGATTATGAGCAAACAATATATCAATCAAGCAGACAGTCCTCTAGTATGTCAACAATCAGCAGAGAAGGAACTAATCTACGGATTATGACTATCATGTCTACAGAACAATGTAGTCATTACACAAGTCTACCAAATGCACATGTCAAGTCTGCTATACATGTGTAGACTTTATGCTAATCTACCTATTATGAGCAGACAACAAACTAATCTACAAGTTTCGTATTTTATGTCTGTGAAATCATGTAGACACAACATATACATTACACAAGTCTACCCAATGCACATGTAGAATCTGCTATAAATGTGTAGACTTTATACTAATCTACTACTTATTATGAGCATACAACAAACTAATCTACATGTTTCAAATTTCATGTCTGTAAAATCATGTAGACACAACGTAGCCATTATACAAGTCTACCAAATGCACATATAAAGTCTGCTAACTTTATACTAATCTACCTATTATGAGAAGACAACAAACTAATCTACAAGTTTCAAATTTCATGTCTTCAAAGTCATGCAGACACTATGCAAGTCCAACAAGTGGTTCCAGAAAAATACGTCTAGCAGTTTGGATATTCGCATCTACCATCTAATCCAGTGAGTGCTTGTAGATAAAATATAAGTCTATCGATGTCTAGTCTAGCAGGAACGTCTATTAGTTCAACGTTCTTAGTCTACCGAATTTGACAGACTTTATGTTCTTTCATCTTCTACATATATAAAGTTGTTTCAGTTACCTGGATCCTTATAGATGTTCAATCCTGAAATCACTTTCGTATTTTTCCATGTTTTTTTAAGAATTTCTACAAAAAAAATTAGCAGTATTAGAAGCAAAACCTACAATAGTGTTACCTATAAATGATATCATAAATTTTAGAATTGGTATAAAAAGAAAAAATAACTAATGATCTCATAATAATGGTCAAAGAATAGTTTTAACCTTTTTGTTGAATTATAAACTTCTGTTTTGATGAAAAAGACTGTTTTAGGAGATGTTTTAAGAAGATGAATGTGTAACAATGGTGATATTTTCTTAAAAAATGATATTTTCCTTTTTTGACTGATACGTTTTCCTTTTTATAAAACCAATCAATTTTGTTTTTAATGTTATATTTATCATTAATATTATTTCCATATTACTAAATTCGAATTTGAGTAAATTATATAAGGAAATTAATTATCCTTTTAATTTCACATGGTAGAATCAAGAAAATAATTTATGTATTTAAGGGTAATATAGTAAAAATGTCTTTGAAAAATCTGTAGAAGTTAGTTTAGTTATTTTACATATTTTTAAGGTTACTGTAGCAAATATCCCTAAAAAAAATAATAGTCATAAATCTTGGTTTAATTTGTAAAAATTTAAATAAATATAAATATTAAGGGCCCATGAAAAAATTGAGGGATGGTGAACGGTAGAAGATAACTTTGATTGAAATTAGGGTTTACAAAAGTTCAAATCGGTTTACTGACTTCTTTTTCCGTGCTAGAGACGCTTTATAGCGCGCCAAGAAAACTCCTTATCTTCTTTCTTGACTCGTAAGAACATCTTTAATTCAAGCACTCCATTAGGAGTGTTTAATTTTTTTTATTTGATTAGAAAAAAAATTTAAAAGGCTCGACCAATCACGAACCGTCACATGTCGCAAACAGCGTAAGCAATGGTGGTTAATTAAACAACATAAGCAATGGTGCTTGTATTGGGGTGAGTGTTTTTATGGGAACCAAGGGTAAGTACCCTTGGTTAAAGATGATCTAAGATGCTATAAGAGCATCTTCAACCCAATCAACCCAAATGAGTTGCTTATTTTCTTTTTTCCTTTCTTGTTTTGATTTTTTTTTTAAAAAAGTAAAAATAAAAGCAAACCAATCACGGGCCGTCACGTGTCAGTGAGACCCGTGAACAGTACAAAAACCATTGCTTATTTAGGAACAATAAGCAATGGTGCTTAGAATTTTAGTGGGTCTCACCCGTTAAGCAACCCTTTAATCACCCCTTAAGCCACTTGGTTGAAGATGCTCTAAGTGGCTTCAACGCGATGACGGAGAGAGAAGTAGATGTCAACACTTGGTTTTGGAGGCTAGAGGAGTGATTAAAACGGATAGCTATATCGTGAATAGGAGATGATCTGATAAGAGAACTTGTGCATTTGACTTGGGGCACGACACAATGATACTTTGTTCGACCAAACAATAGCTGGCTATGACAGGTAAACGAAGCTCATAGGACATACATGTGGCTTAGGCGTTAGAGTTTACTCTTTTCATTTACCATTTTGTTCTTGGCGACATATCACCAAAGGTGATAATACTCTTCCATGTCTTTAAATCAATAAGTAGCTTCCACGTAAGCCTTTTTATGGGACTGTTGGCTCGGAGTCCAATCTGGATCATCATCGTCGTCTACCACAATAGGATCAGTGTTCTCGTCTCTTCTCCTCTTCCCTGACCCCGTCCCCTCATTCTTGTTTCTTCCGTAGTGGTCGTTGATGGTTGATTCTATAGTCTCTAGTAACCGATCTCCGTACTTGCTCACCTTGGCTCTATTTAAAAGATTCAAAAAGTAAACATCACTGTTTCCCCTGATAGAGAGAGTAGAGTTTATAGATACTTACTTTCCAAGACCATGGATATCGAGGAGTTCCTCCTTGGTTCTGGGAAGTCGTTTACTTATCTGTTGAAGCGTTTGATTGCTACAAGCAACACACACAATGGAGATTTCATATCACTTATGACCTGAGAAAATGACAGGAAAGTTTTGAACTTTACCCGAATATATGGTATGACATCACTGCATCTGAAGATTCCTTGACAATATCAGCACGAAGCTTTTTCAAGGCTGTGAACAAGGTGTCCGAGAGAATCTAGCGGGGCATTGAGACAAATAAACCATCAATCAAATGGATATAAAGAAGGTGGTGGTAAGGATACAAGAAGATATACCGTGTCTTGTGGAGGAGCAGGTGCCATTGGAAGAGTAGTTTGCTTTAGTGGAACTCTTGCTGGGGTTGGTCCGTTTTTGCTCGGCTTTAATACTTTTACAGCTGAAGGAAATCTGCAAAAATTATATGCAAACATCTCAACTAAAACTAACGAGTAATCAACCTTTAACCTTCTGATATTCTTTCAGGAGAATCTATCGGCTCACTTTCTCTATCTCTCAAGATAATTGATAATTTAGTAGCAGCAATTGCAGTAAGATAAGAGCACCCACGATTTCAGGAGCAGAATGAGTTTTACATAGCTTCAAAATCATTTCCTTATGCTTGAGCTACTGCCCCATTTAAGTTGCAAGTAGTTAATGTGAGCAATTACAGAGAAGTACATTCCAAGTGTGAAGTCATTATACCTCATTTTTATAGTCTGGCCTTCACATAAGATTGAGGCAGCCTTTGATCTATTCACCTATATAGAAAAGATACATAAATGGATATATTTCGACCAAAAAAAGAAGACAAATGGATATATTTCGACCAAAAAAAGAAGACAAATGGATATATTTGTACAGAAAAGTTCATTATCTTAAGAACAATTAATTATTAGTACCTTCAGCAACGACGATACAGATCCATACATATCACTCTTTTTAACATACTCCGAGAGAATGTCTTGTGTCACAAGATAGTGCAAGATACGAGATGCTTCACTTTTGGTTAAATGCTTTCCTGCTCCGTGGAGGTGCAAAGTCTCATGCCTGTGTTTCTTGACCTAAAAGCCGTAAAGACAATTATTGCAAGCGGTTCAATGACACTGATAGGATTCGAGGGTCACTTAAAGTAAAGAAATGTACTGTTAGTTGTACATACCGTCTGGTTTAAGGATCCCCTGTAGAGTTCTACGATATGAGCTGAAGAAAACCTTTCTCCTGTTAGCTTCACCAGTTCAACCTATCCAGCAACAAAAGATTGTGGTACGTCACATCCAGCAAGTAAAGTACATGATGAACTTAACTCAGATGATTTCTATACCAGTTGCCTTGCAGTCAAAGTTACATCTTTCTCGATCAAAGTTTTGCTGCTGGAGCAATTGTCACATGTGTTTTTGCAGTTAGTTGAATCAAAATTCTCCCCCAAATGAACTAGCTGCAAGAAACGTCGACAATCCACCTCATTTTCACAGTAACTAACCTGAAGCAGCAAAAGATTGGAGATATATCTCAGCCAGGTGATTTAGAACTTTGAAAGCAAATACAAGGAATCTTGCCAATAATTTACCATGCGGAGAAGATTGTCTGTATTCGATTCGAGTGTCCTCCCTGAACCTGCTATACGATTGTATCCCGTTGTCATGGTGCTTTGGCTAGATCCTCCTTGACTAATCATATGCTTCACCCGAATCTGAAAAGTATATTGTGTAACCACAAACATGACTAAGAACATTGATTTTCGTCCAGAGGAATAACTTGATAAAGTGTCAGATTAAACAGCTCACATAATCACTATAACAGTAATACAAAACACATGATGACCTCTGGCCGTCCCTACCAGCACGACCACATTCCTTGCATGAAACAAAATTAGCCTAAGTGAGTTTATAGCTGTTATTAGGTTATGCTCGATTGAGTATCATAATTGAATGTTCACTAAAACACCTGATAATAGCCTTCTATGGACTTTGGGAGAGAGTGATGAATAACAAAGCGAACATCAGGCTTATTTATTCCTGAAATACAAAACATTAGCAGGCAGCAAACTTCAATCAATCTAATTGGCTATAACAGACACCACTGATTACCCATTCCAAACGCCACTGTAGCACATATAATATTGATTTCATCTTTGCTCCATTTTTTCTGTACAAAAGCACGTTTACCAGGATCCATACTACCGTGGTAGAAGGCTGCTTTATGGCCAAACTTCTGCAAATAATATGCACTTCCAAATTGGAACATCATATTCATACAC
This sequence comes from Moricandia arvensis, assembly GCA_905132765.1. Taxonomy (NCBI): domain Eukaryota; kingdom Viridiplantae; phylum Streptophyta; class Magnoliopsida; order Brassicales; family Brassicaceae; genus Moricandia; species Moricandia arvensis. The sequence continues at coordinate 27,256 of CAJHQP010006907.1, read as the reverse complement.
GCATCATATTCATACACGCATTATGTTCCACATAAGTATCCGAAAAAAGCAAACAAACGACCAACCCGCAACGTTTCAGTGACTTTTTCGCAGTCCATTCTAGAAAGACAATAAATGATGCCACACTCATCAAAATGGTTTTTCTTGATAAACTGGTCAATATCTTCCAAACACTTATTTGTCTTGGGAACCACAGAGTACCTGCATTTTATTTTTTGGTAAGTAGCATTATGAAAACAGAATTGCTTAAGCTTTATCAGTACATTACCACAGATTTGGGCGATTGAAACTTTGCCGGAATACAACAGTGTTAACCAGGCCAAGAGCTTGCACAACATCTTCTTTTACGCTGGCTGTTGCAGTAGCTGTCAAAGCTAACATGGGAATTTTAGGAAACTTCTTCTTCAGAACACCAAGACCCTGCATATTTAAACATTGTTTTTGGAGGAAAATAGGAAGGTTAAGTTTCTTAAACACATAAATGTAAAAGGAGTCTCTGTCTCATGCTTTAAAAAGGTTAACCTGGTAGTCTGGTCGAAAGTCATGGCCCCACTGACTCACACAATGAGCTTCATCAATAACAAATCGAGCAAGCAAACTGTGGGAGTTTAAGCTTTCAAGGTGCCTCAAAAGGGAATCACTTCTGCAGTGAAGAAAGAGAAGCTTCTCAGCTGGGTGGTTGCTGGTATTATCTTTCACAATAGCTTTGGGATAATTAGAGGATGCAAGACTTTGGTCAAAATCTATCGAAAAACTATTGCAAGTGTCTAACTATATACTGTATTTCATCACCAGCTAATATAGTCCACAACAAATCTAATAACACGGGGGAATCTGATAGAAGTTGGGCCAAAATCAATCACAGACTCTTATCTTATACTCGTTACAAAAGCTAGTATTGTAGGTTTGCATGCTCTTATTAACTTCTATCCGCTCTGGGATTTTCAAATAACTTAATTCTTTCAGAATCAACAACAACAAAAATAATGACTCACTTTGCCACCTTTTCCGGTGTGACATACAGTAACCTGTATTTAGAATTCTCTGAGCTCAGCTCCCGAAGTATCTCTAGTTGTTCAGTCCAATTCATTCCAGCACTTAAGGAAGCTGCATGTATATTGGCCTGTAACCATGATTCAGAAACCAAAGCGTAAATTGGGACATAATTTCTAAGTACAACATATAAGTGAAATAGAAGACAGAAAAAAACATTTCCGGTCACCTGTAATAAGTTCATTATCTGGTCTTGAATAAGTGAAACCAGTGGAGAAATGACTAATGTTATTCCTGCACATATTAGAGCGGGGAGCTGCAGAGAAAAAGATGTTACGAAGCAGTTTAGAGGTTCCTAAACACAGAGAAACTCTTCTGACACTGACGTATATCCTCCACCAGGGCAAACACTAGCTTAAATTATCACTGTATAACACAACTTGAAAACTGTCATCTCTTTGTTAGAGACTAAAGCCACAAAAATAGATTCTAGGATATAACGACATGTAAAAGTAACATTTACGATGTTCTTACCTGATATGTCAAGCTTTTCCCTCCTCCAGTTGGCATCAAAACAAAAACATCACAACCGCTCATTGTAGCATTAATGATCTCTCTTTGGTTGGGTCGAAATGAGTGGTTTCCAAACACTCTTTTGTTATTGACCTAGCCATTACAATGGAACACATGACTACATGTAACCGATGTGAATAAAAGAACAGCTAAAGACTGATAATCAATCAATCACCTCCAGATTTTTAGTCCAAGGAAAGTCACGACTGCTCCACTTTTTGTCGTTTGAACCATCGGTATAAGAGACATCTATAATCTCGGGAACATAGCTGTCCCTCTCTAGAGGACCAGATGAAAGACCATACCTATCCTCAGAACATAAATAGTCTCGTGGTATATTACAGTTATGACTTACATATCTGCCTTGCTCTTTTACATGAGCTTGAGAATATGTCTGAGCATAATCCACCTTATGATATGTTGTTTGAGGTGTTTCATACTGTATATTATGAGTAGAGGTAGATGACAAACACTGAGTTTTTTTCCTTTCTTTATCTTGGATAAGGACCTCGAGCTGCTGAATTTGCTTTTTCAACAGTAACCTACCAATAATAAAGGTCTCAACACCTTAGGAGCTACCCCAGAACTCAGGGCACACTCTCAGTTTTGATGCAATTAGCGAAATAAAAATCAAAACAGAAACGTTATCATTTTTTCTTTAGGCCTAATTTATCTTCCGAATATAGCAAAGCAAATATAAAAGGGGAATATAATTGATGAGAATGCAAACCTCTCTTGACAAAGCTGTTCAAAATGACCAGGGCTCAGGTCAGTAGAATCGTCAAGTAGTTCATTTGATATTGCAAGCAGCGCATCCTTCATTTGTTCCACATGGCTGGAAGCTTGAAGACACAGTCCTAGCTGTGTTGATTTTAAAACAAACAAGATGAGAAAAAACAATTGGTTTTGTGAAATAACAATTAAGAAAGTGAGAGAAATGGTCACCTTTACTCCATGACTACAGTTGGAACATAGTTCAGGAGGCAAACAGGGCTCTTCTTCTCCTCTGGAAGCATATATATTAACAGACGGTTGAGAGGTACACGTTGAATGGTAGTGTTCCATCACAATTTGGTCCACGTCAATACTCTGCGCTCCAAAGTAAGGACATGTTGGAGTTAATCTACTTTTTCAATTCTGCACAAGTAGCTATCACTAGATATCCTTCTACATCCACTCAAAAACGGAGCAGACTCCAAATTTAGCTGTAAGGCGTTTACTACTAACTGTGTGATAAAAAATGTAACAGTTTACTCGACTATGGCCGAGAATAATCACAAATTTCAAACTGTGAAGAAAAAGTTGTTGTTTAATAGAAAAATTACTTAGCTTTAAAAAGGTGCCTTAATTGCATCAAGAACATTACCTTGAGTATGTCATCATCGTCAATCTCAATAACTTCCACCTGCCTATTTGGGTGTGCGAAGTTTCTGATTGGTGATATCTCCATACCATTTATAAATGTACAACCGCTTACTGAATCTCTAACTTCGTTATTTACTCCGGGAACCTTGCCAGCAATTAATTTACCATCACCTGGGGAAGAGGAGGAGAAACGGTCAAAAGATGTTGCAGTGCCTCTTATACTCTTTTGACTATCCTCTTGATGATTGTGTGCATAGAAAGATCCATCAGTGTTGGATGTAACTTTAGCAGTGGATCTTCCTCTCGTATAAAATGAACAGTTAGTGTTGATATCATCAATTGCAGGAGTAATGCCAGGTCTCAGGTAGGTATCATTTACTGAGAGATTTGCAAGAGTACACCAAGCCTGACAAGTGACAACATAGGATAACAGCGTAAGTAATATATCCATGTATAATGGACGCTAAAAGGCTCCTCTGCCAGGGGAAGATCAATCGGAAAACAGAATCCAATAGCTCAGAAAACATTTACCCAAAAAATAAAAGTGTTTACTCAGACACAGGAAAAGGAAGAAGATTTTCCGCAAGAAACATGCAGATGGGATTTTGATCAGTCAAAAAATTCAGTTACCCTCACAAGTTTTCCTATTGTTATTACCTTTGAAATATGTTGGTGAGCCAAAGTCTGCACATCTACAGGGATGATGTTGTAAATTGGCCTAGAAAGAGAGGCAGGAACAAGTTCTTCAGATCACTTCAGCTATATAAGACTAACTAGAGTTTCCATCAAAGAACGTAACCATGGACAACTAGCTTAGTTTTCATTAGGGGTGCTGGAAGTCACTGAAGAACGGATCCATAGATATGACATGTTTTCATATAGCCTGAGCTACCTATATGCAGAATGAGAACAAGTGATGACACAGATTCAAATGATTCTGAGAAATGCGAGAGTCCCAGGAATAGTGTAATTAGTTGTAGGTGATCCTCAGTAGTAAGCAAACCAGTAATGGAACAGGACCCAGTGATACGAAAAACAAAAGAAAAGAGGTGATAGTTCCTCAAAAGAAGATATTGCAATTACCTTGAAGCCGTTTCTCTACTTCTTCTAGGCTTTTGACTTTCTAGAGAGTAAAGGATATTAGAGCTTAGAAAGTTATTCGAAGGTGGTATACACTCAAAAGCCTTGGCATGTATCGACCAATTTGTTTGAGGGAGATGGCTCCCACTGCATTCATCAAGACAAATCAAGAAAGTTAAAACCAAAAATCCGGAAAACAGTTATCTACAAAAAAACAAAACAAAAATGTGCAGAGGAGAGTAAAGATCAATATTACCTCATTTTATTAGCAGCGCTCATAGGTTGATCATGCGGAAGAGATCCAGCAAGTTTATCTTCCCTTGTCACCAACACCATTTAGTGCACTTGAGAGAAAAGAAATGGGATTACTGATTAGTGAAGCTGATGATAATGCAACAGAAACTACAGAAACTGATACAGTTGTTCCCAACTTAAGCTGTAATCACTAACCACTTCGACAAATACAATAGTAAAAGAGCGAATCTTGCGTTTGAGATCGTAATCTGCATATGATTCTATCTTTCAGTAAAGGAAGGATTAATCAATACGAAGCTAACAAGTTCTCAAAGCGATGACTAACGAAGATTCTCTTCACGCAACTTATCAGCAGTAATAATAATCGCAAGCTGATCAAAACCACTTTGAGAAATACAATAGCACTAGATCGAATCTCGCGATTAAATATCATGATCTGCATATGATTAACAAAGGATTAGCCAATACGAACATAGTGCAGAATCTAACAAGTTCTCAGAGCGATTTGCTATGAGTAACGAAGATTCTCTTCACACAAATTATCAGCAGTAATCATAATCGCAAGCGGATCAAAATCGGTGTGAGGAAAAGAGCAAATGTAAAACCCCAGGAATGGAGTGGGAAACGGGGAGCGGAGATTTACATTGTTTTCAAAATCGATGAGACTCTCTTGCTTCTGCGGCGGAGAAACTCTTCCGGTGAGATCTCGAGGCGGCGAGAGAAGAAAGAGCGCGAGGCGACTCTCCGGTTTTCGAATGGTGGGATCGTTAATGTAGAAAAATTCAAATTTCTCTCCCTCACAGAACGAAAAAGATATTTTTCTCTTTGAATGTAGAAAAATTCAAATTTAACGTTTCATCTTGCTTTTTGGAAAATTAGACATCTGAATATTTTATGAAATATATAAAAGAATTTAAAAATCGATTTCAAATATTTTTTTTATTTCAAACATTTTTATATTATTTTTAAATGTGAAGTAAATATTTTTACTTAAAAAAAAATCAAATACCATTATATAAAATGGTACGGGCCGAGATATAAAAATTTGGAATGAGTCTTGGAGACTCAATTACTCGACCTCCTACACATGTTGACCAGATTGTTTACAAATTGTTCAATTTCTTGTCTAATATTTTATTAGGAATGATATTAAAGAGTAGGATATTTAGTTTTTAAGAGAATTCTTTCATCCTGATGATATCTCTTTGATACTTGAACTAAACTTTCTCGCTCTCTTGCTATGGGTGGATATGTTTGAACCAAATAAAATCATGAGTTTATTCAGTTAAATTTGGTTACAACCTACTCCGATTGATCAAATTGAATCTTGTACAAGAATTGGTTCTTAAACCAAATATCACGAGCTTTTAGAGCCATGTATGAAAGATAAAAGCCCTAAAAACAATGCTTCATTGAGCATTTTAATCGAACCTTTCTCGGTTTTCTTCATTGAGCCATAAGCACCCCAAAATATCATCAACGTTTATGAATGCCTTCAATTGTTCAAACTGATCACCTGACAGCTTTTCTTTCTCACAGTATAGCTACTAAAAAAACATAAGCGTAGAGATTGCATTCCTTCAATTATTGAAAAGCCATCAAAAATGGAAGAATATGAAACCTGAATGATTCATGAGTCTTCCATCAGAGTCGAGAATGCAAGTTTTCCAAACGCTCTATGAGCAACGTCTTTCCCGGCTATAGAAACACGATCACTCTCATTATTTGATTATTCTCCGTTCGTTAGATGGTTATATATCTTTGGAGCTGTTTGCACAAGGGTTTTTTTCCCACTTGTAAGCATAAGGCTCAACACCTTAGCCTTTCAGTTTTCAACCTAATGAATCAAATCAAAATTGTTCATCACAAAATGGAGAAGACAACCTAAAACAATGTCTAGATACAAAAGAAAGTAGCTTCAGACACTTGAAGAAACTTTCATCATAGTAATATACTTGCAAAGGAATCACCTTTTTAAGACGGAAGGAGCAAATGGCCTCACGGTCGGATGTGGAGTTGGAAGACGAAACTGCCTTCTGCCTTCTGTTGCGGCCGGAAGGTTTGGAAGTTTCAGCCATGGCGACATTTTAGGAAGAAAATCTGCGGAGGCACATCGGAGCACCGGTGATGAGTGGTGGGATCTTTCTCCGTATAATGAAAAACAAAGCCGTTATAGAAAGTTCTTCGGAAGAGGCATCACCCGAACAAAATGACAATGTGTTTGAATAAAATGATTGTTAGAAGGCTCAAACATAAAGCATTTTCTAAACGTGAACAAAACAACAATGGTCCATATAGATTTTGTTAACATAAGAGTTATGAATGAGGAGATACCATGTGTCATAAGAGCATCTCCATCCTTAACTTTTTTTTTTTTTTTGATTTTTTTTTTAAAAAAAAAAAATTAAAAACTAACCAATCGTGGGCCGCCATGTGTCAGTTGGGCCCACGAAACAGTGTAAGGACCGCTCCTTAAATTGGGGTTTTTAGGACAGGTCCTTAACAAAAGTGGTGGAGCCCATCACCACTTTTTGTTAAGGACCCCTCTTAAGGACCTCCAATGGAGGTGGTCTAATTTGCCCCATTCTAAAAGGTGAGGTGGCAGCATGAAAATGGAGACAAGTCTATTTTATTATTATAGTAGATAAATAGATAGATAGATGTGTCTTTAATAACATTATATAATCTCGAAACAAAACAAATATTTACAGTTGTTTTTTCATCTTTAAAGTATGTTTTTTTATTTTAAAAGTTGCATTGATTTAAAAAAAGTTATCAAATATATAGCTATCTATCTTTTCATTCTAATAATTATCTTATTTTAAAAATTATTTAAATATCTAATGTGTCTTTTCCTTCTAATAGCAAGTTTTTCATCATAAAACTCAATGACTTTAAAAGAAGTTGTCAAAATGTATAAACTATCTTTCATCCTAATAATTTTATTGGTTAAAACAAAATCTTTATGCATCAATTTGATATATGTTATTTATTTAGTGAAGAGAAATTGTCAAAAATACCATTTTCCTTGTATCACTTTTCACTTTTACCTTAATCACTTTTACCATTATTTGTAAGAGAAAAAAACACACTTATAATCGTTGGGTTAATTAATCTAAGACTTAAGGTTTAAAGTTGAAGGGTGGGATAAGGTTTAGGAATGTAAAATTTAGGATTTTAATTATTTTTTTTTAAAAAATTATCTGTTAAAATTATATTTTTGAAAATATCTATTTAAAGAAAATAAAATTGAAAATAAAAATGAAAATGGTACAACAAAAGTGGTAAACTTGTCAAAGATTTTAAAAGTTGATTTCAAATATTTTTATATTATTTTTCATTTCAAACATTTTTATTTTCATTTGAAATTGTCAAGTAACTTTTTGAATGTTTAAATACCATCATTTGATGAGGTATTTTGATTTATTGTTTTTCACTACAAAATATCATTAAATCTCATTTTATATTATTATTGACAAAATCCAGTAACATGTAATTTGAGAAAATTTACACAAATGACTAATTAAATAAGTTTAGATTTTATATATAATTTAGAAATGCTAGATACAATAAAGAGGATTTAAGGAAAATATCTTTTAATCAAAATCATTTACTTGAACCGGATCCGTCCTCAAAATGGACAAGTTCAGTTAGGTTTTGGTCCTAGTCACTTTATTCGTTGGGTATTACTATTGATTATCCATGGATATCGGTTCGATTTTTATTCAGGATCGAACAAATACCATTTAAACTGGATTCTATGATTAAAAAACATAGATTTGTATTTCCTAAGGGTTGAACCTGAATAGAATAGGTGAAGTGCAAGTGTAATATACTAGGCTACTTCAACTTTGTTGTATTTAACTACATATTATCAGCATATATATACGATTTTGATAGTTTTCCCTACAAAATTAATAAGATAATTAAATAAAAACGGATATGCAAATCATTTCAATTTATATATAAAATATTTTATTTTGTAAATATATACGATTCACATAATGAACGAATACCTAGATTAACCTAAAACCGGTGGTAGCCGACCCGAAACTGGTGGTAGTCGACCCGAAATTCGAACAAAAATCTATTAAGTACCTATTAGATATATAATTCATTTATCCGAAAGGCTCACACCCACCCGATTGGATGTTATCCGAACCTGACCCAAATTTCCAAAGTTCCAGCCCGAGAGAAATATATTAAATTTACTCAAATCCTTAATCGAAAAAGACTTCTTGGTATTTTTTTTGTCAACCTATTTATGTTTTATATTAAAACCAAGTGATTACATAGTTTTGATTGTTACATCTAGCTTTTTTGGCTAATTCATCTACAAACGCCAGACTACTTCTAGGTACATAAGAAAAGGTAAAACCATTTGCTTTTGAAGCATCTACAATGTCATGTATCATAGAGATACTCTCTGTGTTATGGACCTTTGTGATGGTTGCTGCAGCGGTGTACTGAGCCAATTCATCTATGAGTGATTTACAATCACTTCTAAACTGAACATTTGTGAAGGCGAGTGCTCGCATTTGTCGTACTGCCATGCGTAACGCTTCTGTTTCTGCTTCTCTCGGAGTATTAGTCGGGCTTATGGATGAGGAGCCTTGTAGTCGTTGATTGCCTTGTATACCATGTAAGGACCAACCAATTCCTGCAACCTCCTTATCATCTCTCCAAGACGCATCAACATAACAATAATATTGAGTACCTAGTGGTAAACTTTCCTGAAGTTGGCGAGCTTTTCCTTTTGTTATCATCTCATCTCTTACTTCCTGGTTCAGTTTAAGATTCGCTTCCTCCCATTGTTCTAAGTCTCTCACTGCATCATAGATCACTTTGACAATGTGTTCCCTTTTCTGTTGAAATACTAGGGTGTTTCTCATCTTCCACAATCTCCATCCTATATAGAAGTTAAGAAGCTCTCTTTTATCTTTTTTTAACCAAGGAAATAAGCGTCTTTACATTTTGATGAGATTGAGATTGCACCTCTTCCTCGTTGCCAAATCTTGTAGGAGCCAATGTCCAAATTTCCTTTGCTACTCTGCATTGAAAAAACATATGATCTTGTGTTTCAGGATATTCTCCACAAATTTGACAAGCATTATCTATTTTTATGTTTCTTTTTCTTAAGTTCTCAGCCACTGGTAACCCATCATGCAGAATTCTCCACCAGAAAGTTCTAATTTTTGGCGGCAGGGGCAGTGACCATATGCTGGAACAACTTCTTTTCAAGTCCACCGATAGTCCTCTGTTTCCTTCCTGTCCTGATCTGTGAATAGTAAATAATTGATTACATAGATGGTATCCTGACTTAACATTATACTCCCCTGTATTTGTATAGTTCCATATTGGGGTATCATGCTTCATTGTTGAGCTTAATCTTATGTTCAGTATATAGCTTGCATCTTCTTGCCTCATTATACTATTGACCAGCTGTATGTTCCATTCTCTAGCTCCTTGAAGCATCAGGTCTTGGACCTTTATATGCGGAAAAGAACTTTGACCATCTCCTTGAGCCGGTATGGCTGGTTGTGAGTGAAGCCATCTATCTTCCCATACTCTTATTTTCTTTCCATCCCCCACTATCCACTTGATACCTTCTTGAAGGATTACTCTTGACTGCAGTATGCTCCGCCATGCATAACTTGATGTCTTATAGATAGGAGCCTGAAAAAATTCAGTATGCCTGAAGTATTTAGCTTTCAAAACTCTTGTTAACATATGGAAGAATTAAGAGAAATGCTAAAAAATATTACACTAATAGACAACCCCCAACAACTTGAACAAAATGAAATAATAATTGATCACTCTTCTTCATCAGAAGACGAACCATCTATTCCTTTTCTAAACCCTGTAAAAGAAGAAGGAACAAGTAAACAAGAAACTAGTGAAGAAAAACCAATTATAAAATTTGACGATAGTTACAAAAACAAAAAAGGATATTTTAGATCCGAAACAGGAAAGTTCGAAAAATATCAACAATTTAAACCAAAACCAGTAAAATATAACGACTTCTTGGATCTTGATTGCGTTAATCACCAGGAAGGAAAAATCAGGTTGCATACTTGGGTCGCAGAACAAGAAATGCAACTACAGTTAAACGAAAAAATTCAAAAAATGAACGCAGAAAATTATTTGAATCTCTTAATATATAACACAACTGGAATAGTATTTACATATCTTGCTGGAATGAAAGATGCGAATAAAATTCAATTACAAAACTTTAAAAACCATCAGGAAATCCTTGTAACGGTAGTTGAACAATTAAATAAACAGTTCTTAGGTGGAATAAACCTATTAGGAAACGAACAAACTAATGAAGACGAAGAACAAATCGCAAAAGTAAGACATATATTAAATAATATAGAAATATGCAATATGAAATATCTAGACGAATTTATATGTCAATATGAAAAGAATTATTACGAATTACCACACGATGATTATTCTAAATACATGGAAGTATTTACACAAAAACTACCATCCCCATTTAACGTAACATTACCTAGACTATTTAAAGAAAATATAGATAAAAAATAGTATCTGATTCCTTTGGAGGAATGACACGAACACTTAGAGAATACGTAAGAACCTTATGTATTCAAAGTCAAGAAATCAAGAGAGTAAAAGAGCATTTGAATTCAACTGTGAAAATTATGAAGATATACCTCAAAAATTTGGTTGCGAAAAGCAAAGAAGATATAAAAAACGTAAATATAAGAAATATTATAAACATGAAAATAAAAAGTTTAGATTCAAGAATAAATACTTTAGACCAAGAAGGAGAAAATGGTATAAAAAGGAAAAAGGAAAAAATTATTATAAAGAAAAAGAAAAGAAAGGAATAGAAAAAGAAAAATATTGTCCACAAGGAAAGAAGAATTGTAAGTGTTGGCTATGCCATGAAATAGGCCACTATGCAAATGAGTGCCCAAATAAAAAATCATATAAAAAGGAAGTAAAATATCTTAATCAAATCAATTCAATTGGACTAATACCAATAGAATCACTAAACTCATCAGATAATGAATCACTATATTGTTACGAAATATTATCTTCATCGGAATCTGAAAATGGATACAGTAGTTCAGATGAATCCGAATAGCACATTCATTCAAATACAAATAATGGATGATAAAAGACTAAAACACTAGCATATATTGATACTGGTGCTACACTATGTATTGCACAAGAAAATACTATAGATAAAATATTATGGAAAAAACTTAGAAAGCCATTAACTATAAGAGTAGCAGATAAAAGCGAGCATAAGATTAATTATGGAGCCTTTATAATTCATATAAAAATAGCAGAAAAAATATTTATAGTACCAAGTATTTATAAACATGATACGGGAGTACCCTTTATAATTGGAAATAATTTTTTAAAACTATATAGACCTTTCTGTCAGTATCTAAAACATATATCATTAACATGTCCGAAAATAGGAAAACAAAAGAAAGAAGTAATAAATATACCTATATACAACACAAAAAAAGAAAAACTAAAAATTCAATTAGTAAATAAAATAGAATCAATGATGAACTATGAAAAGGTTATGAAAAAACTAGAAGAAGTATGTAGCGAAGACCCATTAGATATCAAAAACACTAACAATATGCTAGTAGAAATTAAACTAAAGGACCCTAACAAAGAAATACGAGTTAATTATAAAATGACTTACACCGAACAAGATGTAAAAGAATTCCAAGAAGAAACCCAAATATTATTAAAAAAGGGATTAATAAGAGAAAGTTTTAGTCAACACTCGTCACCCGCTTTCTATGTTAATAATCATAACGAACAAAAAAGAGGTAAAAGACGAATGGTAATAGACTACCGAAAATAAATGAAGCAACAATAGGCAATGCGCAAAACTTACCTAGAAAAGAATATTTAATTAAAAAATTAAGGGGAGCAAAATATTTCTCAGCACTTGATGCAAAGTCGGGATATTGGCAAATCCGACTCCATGAAAATACTAAACCATTAACGGCTTTTACATGCCCACCTCAAAAACACTTTGAGTGGAATGTATTACCATTTGGGTTAAAACAAGCCCCAGGAATATTTCAACAGTTTATGGATAACAATTTAACCGGGTACGAAGAATTTAGTTCGGTCTATATAGATGATATAATAATATTCACCAAATATGATGAAAAGGACCACCTTGAAAAGGTGTATAACATACTTGAGAGATGTAAAGAAAAAGGTTTAGTACTAAGCCAAAAGAAAGCTCAAATACTTAAACAAAAAATAGAATTTTTAGGGCTAGAAATAAATAGCAACGGAGTAATTGTTGCACAAAAACACATACTTGAAAAGATAAATCAATTTCCTGACCATCTACAGGATAGAAAGCAAATACAACGCTTTCTTGGAAATCTAAATTATTTAGCTGACCAAGGATTTTTTAAAAATCTTGCAAAACAAAGAAAATCCTTACAACAAAAAATATCTGAAAAAGTCCCTTGGAAATGGACCAAAGAAGATAGCGAAGTTGTTATAAAACTAAAGGAAATGTGCAATAAACTACCTGAATTATATAATCCAAGTGACGATGATATACTCATCGTTTCTACTGATGCATGTATAACACATTGGGGAGCCACTTTAACAGCGTTATGTGGCAAAAAATCAGAAAAAACTGAAAGAATAAAAGAACTAATAACTCAAAAAACTTCCTTGAAACAGGAAAAATTAGTAAAATATAATAGTGGTACCTTTACTAATACTCAACAAAAATACCCAATACATGAATTAGAAACGTTAGCAGCTATAAAAACATTTAAAAAATGGCAGATTGATTTAAGACCAATTACATTTTATTTAAGAACTGACTCAAAATACTTGATCGGATTTCAAAATTATAACATAAAAGCAAACTATAATCAAGGAAGGTTAATAAGATGGCAAATGCAAATATCACAATACTCATATATACCAGTGTACATAAAAGGCGAATTAAACTCAATTGCTGATTCACTAACAAGAGAATTCAAAGATGAAAAAACCAAAATAAACAATTATATTTATCAATAGGAGAATTGATAAACTATCATTAATAATCATTTATCAATGATAAATTTATCAATCACTATTTGATAAATACTCTCGATATAGAGGTTATATCATATAAAATAATCAGCCATAAGGCACACATTCCTTTCAGGAAAATATGGAGGCAGCAATAAAGACTTTGGAGAACCAACTCAAGCAGAAAAAGGAAAACTTGAAAAAGCTCCAAGACGAAGTAAACTCACTTGAGTCAGTAATCCAAAACCTGAAACCAAAAACCCAAAAAACAGAAACTATAATCCTACCCGAAAGTCCACCGAAAAGCCCAGTAAATAAAAAGCCCCATAAGTTCTACGTCATATTCAACGGACCAATGAAAGGAATCTATGACGAATGGCACAAAGCGGCCCAATTCATAACAAACAAAAACGTTATTCATCAAAGTTACCCAACAATTGACGAAGCCAAAAAAGCCCTTGAAGAATCAAGCAAAAAAAACAACAAATCAATTGAGAATTCTTTCAAAGATCGCCTACTTCTTGGCGGGGGAGGAAGTATGCAACCAACAACTAAAATGACACCCATTGGAAAAATCCCAACCATCGCAACGATTTCTGGAACAAAAGAAATACAAGACCAAATAAAACCTACCCTTCAAAAGTTCCTTGAAAATTTCGAAGAAATAAACACCTATCCAGAAAACACCAAATACAAACACATCTATCCAAAAAACCATCAAGGTCTAGGCCCAAAAGCCATTGTCCTACCCGAAGCAAGCCCAATAACTACCATAAACCTACACAGCTTTGGACTCATCGAAACACTATACATCCAGAATCCTGAACAACAACTCAAACACTTTCCCCAAGGCCTAAAAACAGCTATCTCCCGGTACTTCACCAGATACGCAAAAAACAAAGAGGTGTTCATGCAGTACTATAGCAATTATCCAGAATTTCAAATAACAGAAACAGGAGAGTCAGGTGTGAGCTGTCCAGCATCAAAAGTAATCATAATGGGAATCAGCAACGGACAGTATCCAACAAAGGACGATCCAGCGAACATTGAATACAACAGCGAAGACAGGATCCGAGTGGATGCCGAATTAACCATTGGAATGCTCAGAAAAATCCTCTACTTAAGCAACAATCATCGTCTTAACTACAAAAGCGATTCGACGTTACTACTTACTAGAGTCACCGAAGAAACAACAATCAAGGAAGAAATAAGCTCATTTGTCTTTCGAATATGGGATAATACCTTCATCAAATGCCCAAGGTATCACTATCTAATGTGTGAATTACTCAGGAAAACACAGTTTGAAGTAAAACTTGGAGAACCACATGCGTGTGCAATTTGCGGAACACAAGACGAAGATGAAGTGATAGAAGAGACAATCGAAGAGACAGAAGAACCAATAATTGAAGAAACAGACAAAAAAATGTAAACGACCGACAAAAACCACGTGAAAAATGTAAACCATTTAGATAAATAAAGTGGAAAAGATTAAGATTCCACACTATCCTTGTAAAGAGTGGACGATAAATGAGCCACGCGTCTAGTTTTATTCTCTAGAAGAGTCTTGTCCTTATCTCTTATGTACTATAAATATGTAAGCCTCGTTTGGTGAAAGGCAGAGTGAAAAAAAAAATCGAACAAGTTTCGTTTTAAAGAGTTGAGAAACGTTCTCTGAAAACTCTAACTGTTGAAGGATTTAGCCTTCTGAATAGCAGTTTTTCACTCAACATAACTCATAAACACAAACTAAAAGCATCCAAGAATTAAGGAAGTCCAACCAAAAATCCAGACGATCACGATAACCAACAACGGTACAGCCATAATCCATTTCAGGTATGTCCGATAACGAAGAAAATCATAACATAATGCATAATAATTTGTTAGATTATATTAGTAGTATTGAGACTAATAATTTCTTTGAAAAAGATATATTAATACAAGGATCAAAAATTAAAAACCTTGAAAAAGAAGCAAAAATAACACTAAAAGATGATCAAGATGTACATAGAAACAGATTATCGGAAATATTAAAAAGAAAAAATGTGTTATACTTTGGAAATTTCTCTTACCAATTGAATCAACTCGTGGTGAATTCACATTACCAATAATCTTATCTGAAGTAATAAACGAAAAGATAAGTAAGATGAAAGTAAGTCATCAAGAAAAAATATCGTATATACACATAGGAACGATTCAAATAATAGTAAGGTCAACATTTAAGAAAAACATCGATTCCCCAATAAGATTAGTAGTGACGGATAATAGAATTCAAGACGAAAATGATAAGATAATTGGAATAGTAAACAGTAATTTAAAACACTCAGTTGTTAAATTTAATGTGGTCTGTCAATATGGCATTCCATTAACAACAAAAAACCTTAATAATTCAATCGGGATAATCTACGACTTTCAAAGGCATGATCTTATGGAAGATGGAGATCATCCATTATCAATTACGTATGCTGTAGGATATGCTCTATCTTCATCAGCACATAGTACTGAATTTGCGAACAAGAACGATATATATCTTGAAAACCTGTTTAAAGAAACAACCACTGTCAAGTTTGTACCAAAGAAAAATATAAGCGACCAGATAAAAAGAACATATACCACACAATTAATATTCTTAGAACCAAGCTCTAGTGGATCAAGAATAGTCAGAAACAAGGCTTACAATGAAAGAAGAAAATCAATTAGTAGTTCATATGAGTTACAACAAATTAATCATAAATTAAATAAATTAGACCAGACTATAACAATGTTAGATAATAAGTTATGAAAAAAACCGATGAAAAAACAGAGTCAAAATCATCAGAAAAAATTGGTATCAGAGCCATCAAGAATCAACAAAGATAGTAATAAACTCGAAAAAATTAAAGAACAAAAACGAGAACATATAAAATTATTATGCGCAATTGTAAATAAAAATAAAGGGCGAGCACTAGAGTACACTAAAGAAGAAGGAAAGCTAATAGACGAAAAAATACAAGAAATCAAAATAATAGAAAAATTGATAAATCTATAAAATGGATGAATTTATAAATCAAACTATCGAATATCACCCAGAATTATATGCTATACCAGGAATACCATATAAGGAAAAATTTATACCACTAGAGAGAAATATGATAGAAAACACGGAGTATACGACGGGAGCAAACATAAAAGAAGATCATAAAATGAGTCATTCGTTGAGAATCATTTGTGGGATACTAAACAATCAAACCGAAATAATTAGCAATATAGTAATAAACCAAATCAAAATGAACAGAATAGTGCAAGAAAAACTAGATAAAATTGTAGATTCAATTAAAGATGTTAAAAATTTACAAGAAAATATTTCTGAAATCAAAAATAATATAGAAATATTGGATGAACTAGATAAATTACAAGGTTTAGATGACGTACTAATAATGATTAAAAACTTAAGAGAAACTACTGATAAACTAACCGAAAAATTATGACAGAAAAACTTGGAGATCAAATAAGAATAATACTAGAAAAAATACAAAAAATAGAAGAAAAACAAGATAATGATTTGGAACAACTAAAAAACCAAAATAAAGAACTTAAAGAAAGAATAAAAAATTACAAGCAATCAAATGATAAGCAATTAGAAGAAATTAAAAAGTTAAACGAAAAAATAAAAGAATTAGAAAATAACAAATGTATAACAATAGAAGACTTAGAAAATCATTTCGGAAAAAGAACAAAAGGATTTAAGGATGGGCAATCAACAAATATAATAAGAGTTAGAAGATAAAAAAAAGGGGGGATATATCATCAAAAAACATCATAAATGGACAAACATATGGAAGAATTAAGAGAAATGCTAAAAAATATTACACTAATAGATAATAATTGATCACTCTTCTTCATTAGAAGACGAACCATCTATTCCTTTCCTAAATCCTGTAAAAGAAGAAAGAACAAGTAGACAAGAAATTAATGAAGAAAAACCAACCATAATAACTGACGATAATTACAAAAATAAAAGAGGATATTTTAGATCCGAAACAGGAAAGTTGGAAAAACATCAACAATTTAAACCAAAACCAATAAACTATAACGACTTCTTGGATCTTGATTGCGTTAATCACCAAGAAGGAAAAGTCAGGTTACATACTTGGGTCACAGAACAAGAAATGCAACTACAATTAAACGAAACAATTCAAAAAATGAACGCAGAAAATTATTTGAATCTCTTAATATATAACACAACTGGAATAGTATTTACATATCTTGCTGGAATGAAAGATGCGAATAAAATTCAATTACAAAATTTTAAAAACCATCAGGAAATCCTTGTAACGGTAGTTGAACAATTAAATAAACAGTTCTTAGGTGAAATAAACTTATTAGGAAGAGAACAAACTAATGAAGACGAAGAACAAATCGCAAAAGTAAGACATATATTAAATAATATAGAAATATACAATATGAAATATCTAGACGAATTTATATGTCAATATGAAAAGAATTATTACGAATTACCACACGATGATTATTCTAATACATGGAAGTATTTACACAAAAACTACCATCCCCATTTAATGTAACATTACCTAGACTATTTAAAGAAAATATAGATAAAAATAGTATCTGATTCTTTTGGAGGAATGACACGAACACTTAGAGAATACGTAAGAACCTTATGTATTCAAAGTCAAGAAATCAAGAGAGTAAAAGAACATTTGAATTCAACTGTGAAAATTATGAAGATATACCTCAAAAATTTGGTTGTGAAAGCAAAGAAAATATAAAAAACGTAAATATAAGAAATATTATAAACATGAAAATAAAAAGTTTAGATTCAAGAATAAATACTTTAGACCAAGAAGGAGAAATGGTATAAAAAGAAAAAAGAAAGAATTATTATAAGAAAAAGAAAAGAAAGGAATAGAAAAAGAAAAATATTGTCCACAAGGAAAGAAGAATTGACTTTTCTAGAAAATAAAACTAGACGCGTGGCTCATTTATCGTCCACTCTTTACAAAGATAATGTGGAATCTTATCTTTTCCACTTTATTTATCTAAGTAGGTTACATTTTTCACGTGGTTTTTGTCCGTCGTTTACATTTTGTTGTCTGTTTCTTCAATTATTGGTTCTTCTGTCTCTTCGATTGTCTCTTCGATCACTTCATCTTCGTCTTGTGTTCCGCAAATTGCGCACGCATGTGGTTCTCCAAGTTTTACTTCAAACTGTGTTTTCCTGAGTAATTCACACATTAGATAGTGATACCTTGGGCATTTGATGAAGGTATTATCCCATATTCGAAAGACAAATGAGCTTATTTCTTCCTTGATTGTTGTTTCTTCGGTGACTCTAGTAAGTAGTAACGTCGAATCGCTTTTGTAGTTAAGACGATGATTGTTGCTTAAGTAGAGGATTTTTCTGAGCATTCCAATGGTTAATTCGGCATCCACTCGGATCCTGTCTTCGCTGGTGTATTCAATATTTGCTGGATCGTCTTTTGTTTGATACTGTCCATTACTGATTCCCATTATGATTACTTTTGATGCTGGACAGCTCACACCCGACTCTCTTGTTTCTGTTATTTGAAACTCTGGATAATTGCTGTAGTACTGCATGAACACCTCTTTGTTTTTTGCGTATCTGGTGCAGTACCGGGAAACAGCTGTTTTTAGGCCTTGGGGAAAGTGTTTGAGTTGTTGCTCAGGATTCTGGATGTATAGTGTTTCGATTAGTCCAAAGCTGTGTAGGTTTATGGTAGTTATTGGGCTTGCTTCGGGTAGAACAATGGCTTTTGGGCCTAGACCTTGATGGTTTTTTGGGTAAATGTGTTTGTATTTGGTGTTTTCTGGATAGGTGTTTATTTCTTCGAAATTTTCAAGGAACTTTTGAAGGGTGGGTTTTATTTGGTCTTGTATTTCTTTTGTTCCAGAAATCGTTGCGATGGTTGGGATTTTTCCAATGGGTGTCATTTTGGTTGTTGGTTGCATACTTCCTCCCCCGCCAAGAAGTAGGCGATCTTTGAAAGAATTCTCAATTGATTTGTTGTTTTTTTTTGCTTGATTCTTCGAGGGCTTTTTTGGCTTCGTCAATTGTTGGGTAACTTTGATGAATAACGTTTTTGTTTGTTATGAATTGGGCCGCTTTGTGCCATTCGTCATAGATTCCTTTCATTGGTCCGTTGAATATGACGTAGAACTTATGGGGCTTTTTATTTACTGGGCTTTTCGGTGGACTTTCGGGTAGGATTATAGTTTCTGTTTTTTGGGTTTTTGGTTTCAGGTCTTGGATTACTGACTCAAGTGAGTTTACTTCGTCTTGGAGCTTTTTCAAGTTTTCCTTTTTCTGCTTGAGTTGGTTCTCCAGAGTCTTTATTGCTGCCTCCATATTTTCCTGAAAAGGAATGTGTGCCTTATGGCTAATTATTTTATATGATATAACTTCTATATCGAGAGTATTTATCAAATAGTGATTGATAAATTTATCATTGATAAATGATTATTAATGATAGTTTATCAATTCTCCTATTGATAAATATAATTGTTTATTTTGGTTTTTTCATCTTTGAATTCTCTTGTTAGTGAATCAGCAATTGAGTTTAATTCGCCTTTTATGTACATTGGTATATATGAGTATTGTGATATTTGCATTTGCCATCTTATTAACCTTCCTTGATTATAGTTTGCTTTTATGTTATAATTTTGAAATCCGATCAAGTATTTTGAGTCAGTTCTTAAATAAAATGTAATTGGTCTTAAATCAATCTGCCATTTTTAATGTTTTTATAGCTGCTAACGTTTCTAATTCATGTATTGGGTATTTTTGTTGAGTATTAGTAAAGGTACCACTATTATATTTTACTAATTTTTCCTGTTTCAAGGAAGTTTTTTGAGTTATTAGTTCTTTTATTCTTTCAGTTTTTTCTGATTTTTTGTCACATAACGCTGTTAAAGTGGCTCCCCAATGTGTTATGCATGCATCAGTAAAAACGATGAGTATATCATAGTCACTTGGATTGTATAATTCAGGTAGTTCATTGCACATTTCTTTTAGTTTTATAACAACTTTGCTATCTTCTTCGGTCCATTTCCAAGGGACCTTTTCAGATATTTTTTGTTGTAAGGATTTTCTTTGTTTTGCAAGATTTTTAAAAAAATCCTTGGTCAGCTAAATAGTTTAGATTTCCAAGAAAGCGTTGTATTTGCTTTCTATCCTGTAGATGGTCAGGAAATTGATTTATCTTTTCAAGTATGTGTTTTTGTGCAACAATTACTCCGTTACTATTTATTTCTAGTCCTAAAAATTCTATTTTTTGTTTAAGTATTTGAGCTTTCTTTTGACTTAGTACTAAACCTTTTTCTTTACATCTATCAAATATGTTATACACCTTTTCAAGGTGGTCATTTTCATCATATTTGGTGAATATTATTATATCATCTATATAGACCGAACTAAATTCTTCGTACCTGGTTAAATTGTTATCCATAAACTGTTGAAATATTTCTGGGGCTTGTTTTAACCCAAACGGTAATACATTCCACTCAAAGTGTTTTTGAGGTGGGCATGTAAAAGCCGTTAATGGTTTAGTATTTTCATGGCAGTCGGATTTGCCAATATCCCGACTTCGCATCAAGTGCTGAGAAATATTTTGCTCCCCTTAATTTTTTAATTAAATATTCTTTTCTAGGTAAGTTTTGCGCATTGCCTATTGTTGCTTCATTTATTTTTCGATAGTCTATTACCATTCGTCTTTTACCTCTTTTTTGCTCGTTATGATTATTAACATAGAAAGCGGGTGACGAGTGTTGACTAAAACTTTCTCTTATTAATCCCTTTTTTAATAATATTTGGGTTTCTTCTTGGAATTCTTTTACATCTTGTTCGGTGTAAGTCATTTTATAATTAACTCGTATTTCTTTGTTAGGGTCCTTTAATTTAATTTCTACTAGCATATTATTAGTGTTTTTGATATCTAATGGGTCTTCGCTACATACTTCTTCTAGTTTTTTCATAACTTTTCATAGTTTATTATTGATTCTATTTTATTTACTAATTGAATTTTCAGTTTTTCTTTTTTTTTGTTGTATATAGGTATATTTATTACTTCTTTCTTTTGTTTTCCTATTTTCGGACATGTTAATGATATATGTTTTAGATACTAACAGAAAGATCTATATAGTTTTAAAAAATTATTTCCAATTATAAAGGATACTCCCGTATCATGTTTGTAAATACTTGGTACTGTAAATATTTTTTCTGCTAATTTTATGTGAATTATAAAGGCTCCATAATTAATCTTATGCTCGCTTTTATTCGTTACTCTTATAGTTAATGGTTTTCTGAGTTTTTTTCCATAACGCTTTATCTATAGTATTTTCTTGTGCAATACATAGTGTAGCACCAGTATCAATATATGCTAGTGTTTTAGTCTTTTTATCATCCATTATTTGTATTTGAATGAATGTACTATTCGGATTCATCTGAACTACTGTATCCACTCTCAGATTCCGATGAAGATAATATTTCGTAACAATATAGTGATTCATTATCTGATGAGTTTAGTGATTCTATTGGTATTAGTCCAATTGAATTGATTTGAATAAGATATTTTACTTCCTTTTTATATGATCTTTTATTTTGGCATTCATTTGCATAGTGGCCTATTTCATGGCATAGCCAACACTTACAATTCTTCTTTCCTTGTGGACAATATTTTTCTTTTTCTATTCCTTTCTTTTCTTTTTCCTTATAATAATTTTTTCCTTTTTCTTTTTATACCATTTTCTCCTTCTTGGTCTAAAGTATTTATTCTTGAATCTAAACTTTTTTAACTTTTTTTCATGTTTATAATATTTCTTATATTTGCGTTTTTTATATTTTCTTTGCTTTTCACAACCAAATTTTTGAGGTATATCTTCATAATTTTCACAGTTGAATTCAAATGCTCTTTTTACTCTCTTGATTTCTTGACTTTGAATACATAAGGTTCTTACGTATTCTCTAAGTGTTCGTGTCATTCCTCCAAAGGAATCATATACTATTTTTTATCTATATTTTCTTTAAATAGTCTAGGTAATGTTACGTTAAATGGGGATGGTAGTTTTTGTGTAAATACTTCCATGTATTTAGAATAATCATCGTGTGGTAATTCGTAATAATTCTTTTCATATTGACATATAAATTCGTCTAGATATTTCATATTGCATATTTCTATATTATTTAATATGTCTTACTTTTGCGATTTGTTCTTCGTTTCATTAGTTTGTTCGCTTCCTAATAGGTTTATTCCACCTAAGAACTGTTTATTTAATTGTTCAACTACCGTTACAAGGATTTCCTGATGGTTTTTAAAGTTTTGTAATTGAATTTTATTCGCATCTTTCATTCCAGCAAGATATGTAAATACTATTCCAGTTGTGTTATATATTAAGAGATTCAAATAATTTTCTGCGTTCATTTTTTGAATTTTTTCGTTTAATTGTAGTTGCATTTCTTGTTCTGCGACCCAAGTATGTAATCTGATTTTCCCTTCTTGGTGATTAACGCAATCAAGATCCAAGAAGTCGTTATATTTTACTGGTTTTAGTTTAAATTGTTGATAATTTTCGAACTTTCATGTTTCAGATCTAAAATATCCTCTTTTATTTTTGTAATTATCGTCAGTTATTATGGTTGGTTTTTCTTCATTAATTTCTTGTCTACTTGTTCCTTCTTCTTTTTACATGATTTAGGAAAGGAAAAGATGGTTCGTCTTCTGATGAAGAAGAGTGATCAATTATTATTTCATTTTGTTCAAGTTGTTGGGGGTTGTCTATTAGTGTAATATTTTTTAGCATTTCTCTTAATTCTTCCATATGTTTGTCCATTTATGATGTTTTTTGATGATATATCCCCCCCCTTTTTTTTATCTTCTAACTCTTATTATATTTGTTGATTGCCCATCATTAAATCCTTTTATTCTTTTTCCGAAATGATTTTCTAAGTCTTCTATCGTTATACATTGGTTATTTTCTAATTCTTTTATTTTTTCGTTTAACTTTTTAATTTGCCAATATGCCTGAAGTATTTAGCTTTCAAAACTCTTGTTAACAAGGAGGATGGATTCCTTAGGATTCTCCAGCCCTGCTTGGCTAGCAGTGCTAGATTAAAGATTTCTAAATCCCTGATCCCCAAACCTCCCTCTTGTTTTGATGCAGTATTCTTCTTCCAACTAATCCAAGGTATTTTTTGCCTATCTTTCTGCCCTGACCACCAAAAATTTTTCATAGCAGCCGTAATTTCTTTTATTTATCTTTTTGGAAGAAGAAAACAGGTCATTGTGTAAGTTGGTAAAGCAGTTATTACTGCTTTTAGTAAGACTTCCCTTCCTGCTGGAGTTAGAAATCTATTATACCAACTATCAAGTTTGTTCAGAATTCTTTGCTTAATGTACTCAAAGGCATCTTTTCTCTTACGGCCTATTTTCTCAGGGAGCCCTAAGTATTTCCCAAAACCTCCTATCCTTGTTATGCTTGTCATCTTAATGAGATTTTCTTGAGTATATTGAGAGATACCTTTTGCAAAAGTTATAGCAGATTTGGCAAAGTTGACAGCTTGCCCCGAAGCTCTTTGATACTCACTAAGCGTGTTCATTAAGGTCTGGCATTCTTCCTCTGTTGCTCTACAAAATACTAGAGAGTCATCAGCAAAGAATAAATGAGAGATTGATGGACCTCCTCTTGATGCTTTATACCCATGAAGTTGATGTAATCGAATGTTGTTCTTGATTAAAGCAGATAAGCCTTCAGTACAAATAATGTATAGGTAAGGTGAAATGGGATCACCTTGTCGTATTCCTCTAGTTGGCTTGATGGGCTTTGAGGGCTCTCCGTTCACCAGAACTGAATAGCTAACAGTTGACATGCATGTGTGGATCCAATTGCACCAAGTTTCACAGAAACCCATCTGCTTCATTACTGCAATAATAAAACCCCATTAAACTTTATCAAAAGCTTTTGAAATATCTAGTTTGAGGGCCATATATTTTGTTTTCAGTTTTTTTGTGTGCAAGGAATGCATCAACTCATGTGCTATGAGCACGTTATCAGTGAACAACCTACCCGGGATAAAAGTCGATTGATTCTCAGTTATAACATTGTTTAACCAAGGCTTTAGCCTCTCTGCCAAGATCTTTGAAATTATTTTATATGCTACATTAGAAAGACTTATTGGCCTATAGTCCTTCATAGGGGTGGGCATTTTACCCGATACCTGAACCCGTACCCGAACCCGATCCGAAAAACCCGAACCGAAATCCGAACCGAAATAGCAAAATACCCGAACGGATATTGATTTAGGAGAGATCGGATATCCGAACCCGAACGGGTAATACCCGAACCCGAATGGATACCCGAAAATAACTATACTTAACCTTATATTTCTAGTCTACATCTCTTATTTTATTTAAAATATTTATATTTATGTTACACAAACTTTAAAATCATACAATAAACATATAATTATGGACAAAATGATTTGATACTCACTTAAAATGTATATCAACCTTTTTGTTTCATGTATTAACAAAAGTTACATTCAAATTTTAAAAACAATAACCAAATCAATGTCTTTTTATTTTTGACATGTATCTCCAAATCTATTTAATCATTCAATCTATTAAAAATAAAAACTTAGTTCAGTAAAAATTATATTTTTAAATACAAAAAACTTTAAAAATGATTTTTTTTAAAAAAGTCTAAATATCCGAACCCGACCCGAAATAACCGAACCCGAACTCAAAATACCCGAACCCGACCCGAACTACAAAAATACCCGAACGGGTTCTATAACCCTATACCGAAATACCCGAAATACCCGAAAATCCGAAATACCCGACCCGAACCCGAACGGATATCCGAACGCCCACCCCTAGTCCTTCACAGTATTAGGAGAATCAGTCTTTGGTATAAGACATATATGAGTGTGGTTTATCCTCGGATCTAACTGATTATGAGCAAAAAAATGTTTTAACATGAGAGACCACACCTTGTTTAATGGTTGCCCAATGATGTCTGAAGAATCATGAATTCATTCCATCCGGTCCTAGCAATTTTTCAGGATTAATGGCATGAGCAGCATCTTCTATCTCTTTATCTGTAACTTCTTGGGTTAACTTGTTGTTGATCTCATCTGTAATGGTTGTTGGAATTCCATTTAGCAAGTGTTGACTTATACTGGTTCCTTCAATTTTATAAAGGTTCAGAAAATATTTTTGGATTTGAGAATGAACATTTTTAATCTCTGTGTATAATTTACCTTCTTCGTCAGAGATGTGAATGATTCTGTTATTACTTCTTCTTTGCTTAGTTTTTGAGTGAAAGAACCTGGTGTTGCGGTCACCTGCTTGAAGCCACTGGATTCTGCTCTTTGTTCTCCAATATTCCTCTTCTAAGCGGTACTGCAAGCTTAATTCAGCCTTCAACATGTTAATGTAAGCATAATCAATATTTAAAGACTGATAAGCATGTTCTATCTCATGCTTTAACTGATTAATTTTCTTTTCCGTGTTTTTTGGATTCTGGCTTCTCCATCTAGATAGAGCATTTCTACAATTTACTAACACTTTGTAAAAGAGTTGTGGAGGTAAACTAACACATTTACTTTGCCACACTTCCTGAATTATCTTTTTAACCTCAGGTTCAAGTCTCCATCTATTATCATATCTGAATTGTTTCTTTCTATTGTACTTTATACTCTCAGTGTCAACTAGTAGTGGTTTATGGTTTGAACCTATCCAAGGTAGCAACTTAACATGGGTGGTAGGGTATAAATCTAACCATTCACAATTCGCCATAGCCCTATCTATTCTCGTCCTAATGTTATATTTGGATCTATTCCCATTCCAAGTGTAAAAACCTCCTATCGATTTCAAATCATGCACACCAGTTACTGAGATCATTGTTCTAAAAAGAGAGAAAGATGCTTCTGACCTCTGGACGCCCCCTTCCTTTTCATTATTATCCTTGATGTCATTGAAATCTCCAAGCATCAATCTTGGTCGATTCTGGTATAACCCTGCTGCCGCATTACAAGTTAATCTTTCCCACAACTCATGTCTATACTTCAACACATGATGCCCACATATATAAGTCAAACAGAAAACATTACTACCATCCTCTATATACATATTAGTGATGTTAAGAGAAGGGTTACCCGAAAAATCAACCTTAACCCCATCTTTCCACATGACAACTAACCCTCCACTACTCCCTTTAGCAGACACAACAAAAGAGTGCACATACCCAATTAAGATCTTTAACTACTTTTTGCACATAACTATCTACATTTTTAGTTTCAATGAGAAGAATTATTTCAGGTTTGTATACTTTCTTGATGTCTTGTAGATGGGAAATTGTCAATGGGCTTCCCAAACCTTGGCAATTCCAATGGAGGATCCTCATAGAAATTATATTGATTTAATAATTTAAACTTAAACTTATAGTGATTCAAGTCGTGGCTGCTTTGTGTCAACCTCCTTTGCTTTTTATATATTTCTCGTTAACTTCTCTTCTTCTTCCTTTTTTCCTTACCCTCCTTAGTATGTTTTGTTGCTGAGTTTTCTGAAGTAGTTTCCTTCGATCTTCCTTGCAAGATAACTTATCTAGCCTCTACAGATCAGAGGTAATTTTTACTGGCTATAGCTTCAATTGATTTTGATTTGCAGAGAAAGGTGAAGTTTATGATCCCGTCCTTCCAAGCTATAAACCCACAATTTAACAAAGATTGAGAGGTAATTTGATGAATATGAGAAACAAAATAAGATTGATTTCAACTTAGATCAAAGATTTGGATCTGAAATTTGGTTGAGATTTTTTTCCCCTAGGGAACTTTCTAGTCGCCTTGCGAAAAGAGAGAGAAAAGCTTTGACTTCTTGGTGTTTTAGTATAGGTTTGTGATTTGTGATATTTTAGTAAATATCGAACTATTTGG
>CAJHQP010006906.1:0-35421 GCA_905132765.1 Moricandia arvensis | reverse complement strand
ATGTGGCCCAAGGAGTTTGTCATCCACACTGATCATGAGTCCCTAAAGTATCTAAAAGGGAAGAGTAAGCTTAGTAAGAGACACGCAAGATGGGTTGAGTTCATTGAGACCTTCCCAT
This sequence comes from Moricandia arvensis, assembly GCA_905132765.1. Lineage (NCBI taxonomy): Eukaryota > Viridiplantae > Streptophyta > Magnoliopsida > Brassicales > Brassicaceae > Moricandia > Moricandia arvensis. The sequence goes on along the minus strand of CAJHQP010006906.1, from coordinate 35,303 downwards.
ACGTGACCAAGTATAAACAAGGTAAGGAGAACATAGTTGCTGATGCACTATCTCTGAGGTATGTCCTCTTGACCACTCTAGATGCTAAGTTACTTGGGTTGTAGCAGATTAAGGTTATGTATGATACTGACCTTGATTTCAAGGAAGGTTATGCATCTTGTGAGAAGTTTGCTGCAGGACACTACTTTAGACAAGAAGGGTTCTTATTTATGATAACAGATTGTGTGTGCCTAATTGTTCTTTGAGAGATCTCTTTGTCAAGGAATCCCATGGGGGCAGTCTAATGGGACACTTTGGATTGCCAAGACCATAAAGGTTTTGCAGGATCACTTCTGTTGGCCGCACATGAAGAGAGATGTGGAGAGAAACTGTGGGAGGTGTGCTACTTGCAAGCATGCCAAGTCCCAGTCCAATCCCAGGGTTTGTATACTCCTTTACCCATTCCACACCATCCTTGGAATGACATATCCATGGATTTCATTGTTGGATTACCTAGGACTAGAACCGGAAAGGACTCAATCTTTGTTGTTGTTGATAGGTTCTCTAAGATGGCACATTTCATAGCATGTCATAAGACTGATGATCCATTGCATATTGCGAACTTGTTCTTTAAAGAGGTTGTTCGTTTACATGGCATGCCTAGGACTATAGTTTCTGATAGAGATACTAAGTTTCTTAGTTACTTTTGGAAGACTCTTTGGTCTAAGCTAGGCACTAAGTTGTTGTTTCTACTACATGTCATCCACAAAATGACTGACAAACTGAGGTAGTTAATAGAATTCTAGGAACACTCCAGCGTGCATTCATTAGAAAGAACTTGAAAACTTGGGAAGATTACTTACCACATTGTGAATTTGCATACAATCATGCCATGCATTCTGCTTCTAAGTATTCTCCATTTGAAATTGTTTATGGGTTCAATCCCACCTCTCCTTTGGATCTAATGCCTTTACCTGAGTGTGAAAGAGTTAGTTTGGATGGCAAGAAGAAAGCTGAGATGGTCCAACACATCCATGAGAAGGCTAGACACAACATTGAGCAGAAAACCAAGCTCTATGAGAAACAAGCCAACAAGGGAAGGCGTGTGAGGGTCTTTGAAGTCGGTGACCAAGTTTGGCTTCACCTGAGGAAGGATAGGTTTCCCAACGAGAGGAAGTCCAAACTGATGCCAAGGGTTGATGGACCTTTCGAGATCATCCACAAGATCAATGACAATGCCTATAAACTTGATCTCCAAGGTAAGTACGATGTATCAAATAGCTTTAATGTCACTGACTTGGCTCCTTTTGCTGTTGATGAACCAGATTTGAGGACAAATCCTTTTCAAGAGGGAGGGGATGATGTGATCATGGACCGGATCACTAAGGAGAACATGGAGATTCTAGATGAGTCACATGATGCCACAATGCACCAGCACCCTGGTGATGATGCTCTAACCATTCCAGAAGGTCCCATGACTCGTTCCAGAGTCAAGAAACTTAAGGAGAATGTTGTAGGATTACTCACTTCACATCCACAACAAGAAGAAAGTCTTGGACAAGGTTTGATCCGAGATGTCTTGAACACCATTGAAGCCATCTCTACATCAAGCTGAGTTAGTGTCTAGGCAAGACATTTGGTGTGTGCTCTTTTCCTTGCTTTTGGTTTTGTCCACACGAGGTTTTTCGGAGGAAGGTTTTTAACGAGGCCACGACTTGTCTTACAAATCACTTAGGCTTTATCTCGGCCCAAGACTAGTAGAAGTATTTACATTTTAAGCTTATGTTATGTTTAAACTATAGTTTCCATTTTTCTTATTTTTGAAACCCTAGAGAGCATGTTCTCTGGTTTCTTTTATTTAAGGGTTTCCCCTAACCTTATTGTACCCAAGCAATCAATAATCAACGAATTATTTTCTCTCTTGACGGCTCTCTCTCTAGAAAGTGTGTCGAGTGTTTCTGGTGTCTAGTATCCAGAGCTTAAGGGTGTTTATCTTGGTGTGTCATATCCGAGCTATTCATCTAGGAGTATCAAGAGTTCTCTCATCCCTCTTGTGTCACCATTCAATCCACAAACCTTGAAGGACTTGAGTCTCTGATTTGTTCTTGCAAGGATCTATCCTCCCAAATCAACCAAAGAGCATCCTAGGGGCGCATCACGACTTGTCACTGCTTTCTTACCTTTGGGGAGCTCAGCTTCATACCAAGTATCATTCTTGATCATAGCATTGATCTCATCTCCAACTGAGTGTTTCCATTCTTCATCCTCCATTGCTCTTCATAAGATCTTTGGACATATTCCTGGTCCAACTCCATAATGAAAGCTTGATGTTCTTCTGGATATTGAGCTAGAGAATAAACTGTACTAATTGGATGAGGTACTGCTTTTGCATTGAAGTACACCCTTGTGTTGATCCAATTTGATGCTGGTCTCTTGATCCTTGTACTCCTTCTCAAAGGTTGTATCTGATCAGATTCTTCCTCCTCATCTAAATGGGTTTCATCTTGTGGTTGAACTTCAGTAGCTGATGGCATTTCATCTTGATCATGAGCTACTGAGTCTTCAGATTGCTCCGCCTGTTCTTCAGGCTGAGTTGTTTCATTGCCCCCCTCATGATCAGGATGAGTGACTTCAATATTTTCCTCATCTTCAGTAGTATCATGAACTGGTGTCTTCTTGATTCCCTCAGGTTCTGCTGGTAAGTGGATGCCAAGATTCTCTAAAATTACTCTCAAGTTATTGGCTCTATCTGAGGAAGACTGAGAGAGGTCCTTGAGATCATCCCAACTCCTCTCATCATAGTGACCTCTAGACTCCAAAAACTTAACATCCTTGGAGATCAGAACCTTTCTTGTCTCTGGTACATAGCACTTGTAGCCTTTCTGAGTTGGAGAGTATCCAATAAACATGGCCTTTGTGCTTTTAGCCTCTAGCTTGTTCCTCAGTTCACCTGGAATCAAAACAAAACACACACATCCAAACACACGCAAATGGTCTATAGATGGTTTGGTTTTGTTGAGTACCTCATAAGGTGATATATCACTGAGCACTTTTTTAGGAATCATGCTGATTAAGTAAGAGGCAGTCACAACTGCATCACCCCAAAAATGTATAGGAATATTCATATGGAACATCATGCTTCTGGCCACCTTCATTAGATGTCGATTTTTACTCTCAGCCACACCATTTTGTTGAGGTGTGTAGGGACAACTAGTTTGATGGATGATGCCATGTGCTGCAAGGTGTTGCTTGAAGATTGTGCTTGTGTATTCTCCTCCATTATCTGATCTAAATATTTTGATCTTCGCATGAAACTTGTTGTAATGAGGAGTTGAATGTATAGAGGAAGGTTACTGAAAGGGTCTAGTTTGAAGAGAAGAAGAGTTGGGCGAGTTTTGGGAAAATGGTACGGACGGTACGGACCGTACGGACTGTACGGCCGACCGTACGGACTACTCGACCAAAACCAACTTCAAATGACCTTAGACCACATTTTGGTAATGTGCAAAATTAGGTCGGGTTGTACGGACAGGCTTGGTCCTGTACAACAAAAGTTACCATGGTGAAAAAGTAAAAGGAGAAGAATACTTACCATGAGAAGGTCGAATGGGTTACTTGGAATGGAAGGGAAGGTTTTGTCCGAGTAACCTTGAAGCATTTGGGAGCCAAGGTTACCATTTATGGATAAGGCTTGGTCAAGCTTACCAGCCGGTGCTAGCTGTAAAGTAAGGAGGATCTAGTCAAGATGCCATTGGCATCTAGCCACCAGAGCCACTCGTTTGAACCAAGGGACGCGCCTTCTCTCCTGTCCACATACTTGGTTACTCTTCCCTTTTCGAAAACAACTGTAATCCTCTCTATATATTGTAAACTCTCTCTATGTATAAAGTATACAGTTTCAGTCTCTATTTCTCTCTTAGCCGAGATGATAATCTTCAATCTAATCTCTCCCTAATCTCTCTATTCTCTTTGTTTCTCTTCATTTCTGTCTAAATGTCTTCTTTTTATTCTCTTATTCTCTAAAGATTGCATGGTATCAGAGCCAGGTTTCTGGTAATCTGGGTTTGTGTTCTTCGTGTTCTTCAAGTTCAAAGGGTTAAGGTCTAAACTTTCTTGAGTTCCAAGGGAGGGCTTAAAGTTTGAAGCTTTCTGGGTAGTTTCTTCTCAAAGGTCCAACCTTTCGAAACCTCAAGTGTTCTTCAGCTTCTCTCAACATCTCAAGCTGTTCTAGATCTGGGTACTCAAGAACAAGATGGAAGGAAACAAGATGTTAGCGATTCCGGTTACACTAAAGGGGAGTGGAAACTACCTCTTATGGTCAAGGCTGGTGAAAACGGCTGTAGGAAGCAAGGGTTTGTGGAATCACATCACGGATGGTCCTCCAAAACCAGTTGCTGATAAGGAAGAAGGCGAAGGAGTAACTGAGCTTGCTCTAGCTGATGAGAACAAGTGGGTTCAAGAAGACATGACTGTGGTCACCGTGTTGCAAGCTTCTCTTGAGACATCAATCCTGGAATCTTATAGCTACTGCGAGACAGCAAAAGATCTATGGGATACTCTTTAGAAGGTCTATGGCAACACATCAAATCTGAGCAGGGTGTTTGAGGTAAAACGAGTTATCAACACTCTTGTACAAGAAGGGGTGGAGTTCACTAAGCACTTGGGAAAGTTCAGGGCCCTATGATCTGAACTAGAGATGCTGAGACCGAGTACACTAGATCAAGACATCATCATGGAAAGGAAGGAGCAAGACCAAGTCTTTGGTTTGCTACTTACCTTGGATCCGGTGTACAATGACCTGATCAAGCACATCTTGAGGTCATATAAGCTGTCATCCTTGGAGGAAGTGTGTGCTCAAATCCAGAAGGAAGAGGGTTCACACGGATTGTTTGGAGGAAGAGGTGATCTTTCCTTGGCCAACAAGGCAGAGGTTACTCAAGCTAACAAGGCGATGTACAAGCCTGAGGAAAGGAGGTATGGTGAGGATAGGAGGTTTGGAGGCAACTGTGATCACTGCAAGAAACCGGGACACAAGAGGAGCCAATTCTGGATTGTTCATCCTCATCTCAAACCAACCAAGTTCATGAAGGAGAGGGAAGGAAGAGCTCACCTTTCCAATGAACCAAGTGAAGCGGGTCCTTCTGGAAGTAGGTTTACTGCTCGTGAAGGTGAAGAGAAGGCTATGGCATCTCAACACACTTCAGTAAAGAACATGGATCAAGAGCCCATAAGGAGGTCCGATATTGATGCTCTCATCAAAGCTCTTAAGGAGAATGGTAACACACTCGGAAAGACCCTTGGTTACACTCATACTGCTCATAGAATGACTAAGACTCTTGATCAAATAGATACTCTAAGAGAATCACATAGATCATATGCTGCTACTAGTATATCAACTAAACCATTAGTTGTTGATTCTGGTGCCTCTCTTAAAGTTTATCAGAGTTCAGGCCGTGGGTTGTGTGAGTAGATCCAATCTTAACAGGTTTAGTGATGTGATCATGGACCGGATCACTAAGGAGAACAAGGAGAGTCTAGATGAGCCACATGAAGCCACATTGCACCAGCAGCCTGGTGATGATGCTCTAGCCATTCCTGAAGGTCCCATGACTCGTTCCAGAGTCAAGAAGCTTAAAGAGAATGTTGTTGGATTACTCACTTCACATCCACAACAAGAAAGTCTTGGACAAGGTCTGATCCGAGGTGTCTTGATCACAATTCAAGCCATCTCTACATCAAGCTGAGTTAGTGTCTAGGCAAGACATGGGGTGCGTGCTCTTTTCCTTGCTTTTGGTTTTGTCCCACGAGGTTTTCCGGAGGAAGGTTTTTAACGAGGCCACAACTTGTCTTCACATCACTTAGGCCCTATCTCGGTCCAAGTCTAGAAAGAAGTTTACATTTTATGTTATTTTTAAGCATATGTTAAAGTTAAACCATAGTTTCCATTTTGCTTATTTCCGAAACCCTAGAGAGCTTGTTCTCGGTTTCTTTTTTTATTTAAAGGGTTCCTAAACCCTATTGTAACGCATCCAACTTTTTATCAACGAGTATTCTTTCTCCTTGACGGCTCTCTCTAGAAAGTGTGTCGAGTTCTGGTGTGTAATATCCAGAGACCTAAGGGTGTCTAAATCGGTGTGTCATATCCGGTTTGTTCATCTAGGAGTATCAAGAGTTCATCCATCCCTCTTGTGTCACCATTCAATCCACACGCCTTGAAGAACTTGAGTCTCTGATTCGTTCTTGCAAGGATTATCCATTCCCATCAACCAAAGAGCATCCTAGGGACGCATCAAGTGGTATCAGAGCAACTTTGGTTGGGAAGTGCTCGTTTTCTCTCTTATTGTTTTTGTTTCATCCGTGTTTCATCTCTATTACCTTGATTAAGCAATAGATCTAATCTGTTTAGGGCTGCTCGAGTTTCATAAGAAACTAGACAAGTTTTTAAACTTTTCCTTTTTGCTTGCAAGAAACCCTAGAGCGATAGAAACCCTAGCCGCACAAGTTGTCTTTTTCCTTTTAGATCACTTTGTTTCACCTGTTTAACTTGATAATCACCTTGAACACGAGTAGATTAAGGTTGTTTAAGGTGCTAGACAAGCTTAGAAAAGTTTAGACAAAGTTTAAAGAATTTCCTTTTTACTTGAATCGGCAAACCCTAATCTCCTTTTTGCTTGTAGCCGAATATCCTTTTTGCTTTTGTCTTGCAGAAGAAGCTTTAGGTTGTTTTATCCTTTTTCCTTTTTGCTTATCTCGTTACCTTGAACCCTTTTACTGGTTATTTTTGTTTACCATTGTGCAGGAAGCATGGGATCCGAGTCTGAAGAAGAAGCTGCACTCGTTAGGAAGAACAAGCTTCTCATGGAGGCTATGTCGGCTCAACTCAATCAGAACATGGTAGCAACCATGACCGAGATGATGAGAACCAACCTCAATGACATCCGGAGGGAGCTCAGAGAAGACATCAGGAGAGCTACTGGTCAAGTTCCAAACCGGGAGACTAGGAGAGAAGAGAGACCTCATGCAACTCGCCAAGAGCATGCCGGTTATGAGGAGACTGACAATGAGTATGAACACCTCAGTTCATCCTCAAGACAAAGCCAAAGAAGACATAGGCGTGCCCAAGAGAGAAGAATGAACCAGGGAGATGAGCTTGCTGGTTTGAAGATAAAGATACCCCCATTCCATGGCAAAGCTGATCCGGATGCCTACCTTGAGTGGGAGAAGAAGATTGAGCTAGTCTTTCAGTGTAAGCAGTACACAAACCACAAGAAGATTCAGATTGCTGCTACGAGTTCTATGACTATGCTCTAAGTTGGTGGGATCAGTACATCACAACTCGTAGAAGGAATGGAGAGGAACCAGTTGAGACTTGGACAGAGATGAAGTCTATCATGCGCAAGAGGTTTGTTCCAAGTCACTACCACAGAGACTTGCATCACCGGCTTAGGAAACTTACCCAAGGCTCAAGATCAGTGGAGGAGTATTACCAGGAGATGGAGTTGCTCATGCTAAGAGGAGCATATCAGAAGATAGAGAAGCAACCATGTCAAGGTTCCTATGTGGTTTAAACCGAGAGATACAAGACAATGTTGAGATGCAACACTATGTGGAGCTTGAAGAGATGCTACACAAAGCTATTCTTGTGGAGCAGCAGCTCAAGAGGAAGGGACATTCACGCAACCACTATGGCTCTAACCGGTTACACAACACAAAGGAAGAGAAGACACCTTACCCTAAGGAGTCTAAGCCGTTCCAGAAGGATCACAAGTCCTATCCAAGAGAAGAGACCAAACCAAGCAGTGCTTTTGACAAGGGCAAAGGCAAGGTTGAAGCCTCTAGTTCCAGAGCTCGTGATGTCAAGTGTTTCAAGTGCCAAGGAAGAGGTCATTACGCCTCTGAATGTACCAACAAGAGAGTCATGATTTTGCTGGAAGATGGAGAGTATGCCTCAGAAGATGACATCACCGAGTCTGACCAAGAAGACACTGAAGAAGAACATGAAGAAGGACCAGTCCAGGGGAAGCTTTTAGTAGCAAGAAGACTTCTAAGCTTGCAAAACAAGGCTGAGGAGCTGGAGCAGCGTGAGAACCTCTTCTACACCCGGTGCTTGGTCCAAGGGAAAGTGTGCAGCCTCATTGTTGATGGAGGTAGTTGTGTGAATGCTGCGAGTGAAACCCTGGTCAAGAAGTTGGGATTGAAGGTTCAGAAGCATCCCAAACCTTACCGGCTACAATGGCTGAATGAAGAAGGCACCATGAAGGTCTCAAGTCAAGTCCTTATTCCCTTAGCCATTGGGAGATATGAAGATGAAGTCTTGTGTGATGTGTTGCCTATGGAAGCTGGTCACATACTTCTTGGAAGACCTTGGCAATCTGATCGCCGAGTTATCCATGATGGCTTCACCAACAAGCACTCCTTTGAGTTCAAGGGACGCAAGACCACTCTGGTTCCCTTGACACCTAAGGAAGTTCAACAAGATCAGGTTCAACTCCAAAAGAAGAAGGAGATTGATCTAAATCCGGCTGGAACTAAGCAGCCTAACTTCTATGCTAACATGGGTGATATCAAAAGAACTCTCTACTCTCAACAATCTGCTATCTTACTTGTGTTTAAAGAAACTCTTTTGAACCTAACAGATTCTACACCGGTGTATCCGAGTGAAATGGTTTCTCTTTTGCAGGAGTTTCAAGATGTATTTCCAGACGACAATCCCATTGGTTTACCACCTTTGAGAGGGATTGAGCACCAGATAGACTTTGTTCCAGGATCTACACTTCCAAACCGTCCAGCATACAGAACCAACCCGGTTGAGACCAAGGAGTTGCAAAGACAAGTAGAGGAACTCATGGAGAAGGGCTATATCCGAGAGAGTTTGAGCCCATGTGCTGTACCAGTGCTCCTAGTGCCTAAGAAGGATGGTACATGGCGTATGTGTGTTGATTGTAGATCAATCAACAACATCACAGTGAAGTATCGCCATCCTATCCCTAGACTTGATGATATGCTTGATGAATTGCATGGTTCTTGCATCTTTTCTAAGATAGATTTGAAAAGTGGTTATCATCAGATTAGGATGAAAGAAGGAGATGAATGGAAAACTGCATTCAAAACTAAACATGGATTATATGAGTGGTTAGTTATGCCATTTGGATTAACCAATGCACCTAGTACATTCATGAGGTTAATGAATCATGTTCTTAGGTCATTCATAGGCATTTCTGTTGTAGTATACTTTGATGACATCTTAGTATATAGCAAGAACTTAGAAGAACATCTAGAACATCTTAGGGCTGTCCTGAATGTTTTAAGGAATGAAAAGCTTTATGCCAACTTGAAGAAGTGCACCTTTTGCACGGATAACTTGGTTTTCCTAGGCTTTGTTGTGAGTGCAGATGGAGTTAAGGTCGATGAGGAGAAGATCAAAGCCATCAAAGACTGGCCGAGTCCAACCACAGTAGGAGAAGTGAGGAGTTTCCATGGGCTTGCTGGGTTCTATAGGCGATTTGTGAGAGACTTTAGCACCATTGCAGCTCCCTTGACTGAAGTGATAAAGAAGGATGTCGGATTCAAGTGGGGAGAAGCACAAGAGAGGCTTTCCAGAACCTAAAAGAGAAGCTTACTCAATCACCTCTTCTTATGCTTCCTGACTTTACTAAAACGTTTGAAATAGAATGTGATGCCTCAGGAATTGGAATTGGTGCTGTATTGATGCAGGATAGGAAACCTATAGCCTACTTCAGTGAGAAGCTTGGAGGAGCCACTCTCAACTATGCAACCTATGACAAAGAACTCTATGCCTTGGTGAGGGCATTACAAACGTGGCAACATTACTTGTGGCCCAAGGAGTTTGTCATACACACTGATCATGAGTCCCTAAAGTATCTAAAAGGGCAGAGTAAGCTTAGCAAGAGACACGCAAGGTGGGTTGAATTCATTGAGACCTTCCCATACGTGATCAAGTATAAACAAGGTAAGGAGAACATAGTTGCTGATGCACTATCTCGGAGGTATGTTCTCTTGACCACTCTAGATGCTAAGTTACTTGGTTTTGAGCAGATAAAAGATATGTATGTTACTGACCATGATTTCAAGGAAGCCTATGCTTCTTGTGAGAAGTTTGCTGCAGGACATTACTTCAGGCTAGAAGGCTACTTGTTTTATGATAATAGATTGTGTGTGCCTAACTGCTCTTTGAGAGATCTCTTTGTCAGGGAATCCCATGGGGGCAGTCTAATGGGACACTTTGGGGTTGCCAAGACCTTAAAAGTTTTGCAGGATCACTTCTATTGGCCGCATATGAAGAGAGATGTGGAGAGAATCTGTGGGAGGTGTGCTACTTGCAAGCATGCCAAGTCCCAAGTCCAATCCCAGGGTTTGTATACTCCTTTACCCATCCCACACCATCCCTGGAATGACATTTCCATGGACTTTGTTGTTGGATTACCTAGGACTAGAACCGGAAAGGACTCAATCTTTGTTGTTGTTGATAGGTTCTCTAAGATGGCACATTTCATAGCATGTCATAAGACTGATGATGCATTGCATGTTGCTAACTGTTCTTTAACGAAGTTGTTCGTTTGCATGGCATGCCTAGAACTATAGTTTCTGATAGGGATACTAAGTTTCTTAGTTACTTCTGGAAGACACTTTGGTCTAAGCTAGGCACTAAACTGTTGTTTTCTACTACTTGTCATCCGCAAACTGATGGACAAACTGAAGTGGTTAATAGAACCTTAGGAACACTCCTGCGTGCATTCATTAAAAAGAACTTAAGGACATGGGAAGAATACTTACCACACTGTGAATTTGCATACAATCATGCTATGCATTCTGCTTCTAAGTATTCACCTTTTGAGATTGTTTATGGGTTCAATCCCACCTCTCCTTTGGATCTAATGCCTTTACCTGAGTGTGAAAGGATCAGTCTAGATGGCAAGAAGAAAGCAGAGATGGTCCAACGGATCCATGAGAAGGCTAGACAAAACATTGAGCAGAAAACCAAGCTTTATGAGAAGCAAGCCAACAAGGGGAGACGTGTGAGGACCTTTGAAGTTGGTGACCAAGTTTGGTTGCACCTGAGGAAGGATAGGTTCCCCAACGAGAGGAAGTCCAAACTGATGCCAAGGGTTGATGGACCTTTCGAGATCATCCACAAGATCAATGACAATGCCTACAAACTTGATCTCCAAGGTAAGTACGATGTATCAAATAGCTTCAATGTCACTGACTTGGCTCCTTTTGCTGTAGATGAACCTGATTTGAGGACAAATCCTTTTCAAGAGGGAGGGGATGATGTGATCATGGACCGGATCACTAAGGAGAACAAGGAGAGTCTAGATGAGCCACATGAAGCCACATTGCACCAGCCAGCCTGGTGATGATGCTCTAGCCATTCCTGAAGGTCCCATGACTCGTTCCAGAGTCAAGAAGCTTAAAGAGAATGTTGTTGGATTACTCACTTCACATTCCACAACAAGAAAGTCTTGGACAAGGTCTGATCCGAGGTGTCTTGATCACAATTCAAGCCATCTCTACATCAAGCTGAGTTAGTGTTTCTAGTGCGAAGACATGGGTGCGTGCTCTTCCCTCTAGACTGGGTTTGTCCTCAACCCATCTTCATCATCCGGTTGGAGGTTTTGACGGGACCTTGTCTTCATGATTAGGCCTATCGGTTCAGCCTGGGATCTCTAGCATTTATGTTTCTATGAGCTTATGTTAAAGTTAAACATAGCTTCATGATTGCTTATTTGAGAACCTAAGAGCATGTTCCATTGCTTGTTGATGCAACTAGACTTACTCAAAAACAACAAGTAAGTTAAATACCACGGTAACACAAGAGTTTTAAACGAAAAGGAAAACTTCTTTTTTTTTGACTAAGTAAAAAGGTAAAAGGAATAAGAGGGAAAAAGGGAACTCTTTTAAGGGTTTTTTCGAAAACTAAAAAGGAACAAGGAACCAGCCGCAAGGATTTAAACTAAAAAGGAAACTCGACCAAAAGGAATATCGGGTGGTCGTAAAAAGGAAAGAAACTGATTTTTTTTTGGCTTTTCGAAATTTAAAGATCTAACAACCTATTGAGCAAGGTAAACTCGAGTTCTGATAAGAAACAAGTTATGAACTACACGAACACTAGCAAGAACAATGAACTCTTTATGGTTTTTCTTTTCTTTCAAACGGATATCAATCCTAAGCAAACAACTAGGTGCAACTCAAGTACTTTTTATGGGTTTTTATAGTTAGCTTGCACGACAATAAGCAATAACAGAAGCAATAACAGAAGCAAATATTTTTGGGTTTTCGTTTTAATAAGCTAAAGGAACAAGAGAAACAAACGATCTAAGGATAGAGGGTAAGAAAAACCAAAGGTAGGAACCTTTGGCTCTGATACCAAATGATGTAAGACTCGGAGGAGTCTTTGGAAGGGTGGTGAAGATGGATTCTCAAGCTGGCTTTCACGCACTCTCTTGAGAACAAAGGATGGTCGTTTGATGAACACCTAACCGGATGAGGGATCAAGTGTGGATGGAATCTAACAAGCTGGCTTGCACGCTCTCTCTTGTTGGATCGATTGATGATGAAGATGATGGAACGAAGAACACCACAAGGATGATGATGGATCCTTGATACAGTTCAAGACTCTGCTCACTTGAATCTCACAAGAAAGAAGAAGTCGGTTGCGGCTTGCTTTAGGGGGCAAACTGACTCGTATATTGATCTAGGGTAAAAAGTTGTGTGTTACAATGGCTGCGTGTGGGACTTTATTAATAGTCCTTCAGCCTTGACCTAATGGTCGACTCAAGAAAAGGAAAAAGACTCAAAACGACAGGACTTAAGTTTTTAAACGAAATAGAAAACTAACATTGCCCGGTTTAAGACCAAAAAGGAAAGTTGCAAAATAAAAGAAAATAAGGCCTAAGCCAAGTCTTGGCCTCGAACCCTGGTTGCTTGTGGGATGGACGAGTTTCTAGGAACCACTAGACTGACCCATATTACCTGCACAAAGTGTAAATAAAGTAAAGACTTCCCTTGGTTCAGTGTTGGCCTTCTTTGCTAGGTAGTTGATCTTGAGGGCGTCTGAACCAATCTTGGTAGAACTCTTGACTTGGTCTTCTACTTCTGGTTCTTTAATACTTGAGTCTTTAAAGCCTTCTTCATCAGAAATGGGGTCTTCTTCCACATCCATTCCTGCCACATAACCATCCTTGTCAGTTTCAGCCAAATAAGCTTCCTTACCTGGAGTGATATTGAGTTGCGCAAAGGCATTGCTCAAGTCATCACTTGGCTCGTTGATATGCTCTACTTTGGTGAGTTGAGCTATTGGCATGTTTAGTGATTCATCCATGTTGTCTAGGATAGCTTGAACAGCAAGTATGAATCCATCCTTGAGCCTCCTAGCCTTGGAACGGGTCATGGGGCCTTCTGTGACCTTAGGAATGGTGATGGGAGCTTGGTTCTGGTCCATGACCTCATCAGATGATGCTCTAACCATTCCAGAAGGTCCATGACTCGTTCCATAGTCAAGAAACTTAAGGAGACAGTTGTAGGATTACTCACTTCACATCCACAACAAGAAGAAAGTCTTGGACAAGGTTTGATCCGAGATGTCTTGAACACCATTCAATCATCTCTTCATCAAGCTGAGTTACTGTCTAGGCAAAGACATTTTGGTGTGTGCTCTTTTCCTTTGCTTTTGGTTTTGTCCCACGAGGTTTTTCGGAGGAAGGTTTTTAACGAGGCCACGACTTGTCTTACAAATCACTTAGCTCTATCTCGGCCCAAGACTAGCAGAAGTATTTACATTTTAAGCTTATGTTATGTTTAAACTATAGTTTCCATTTTACTTATTTTCGAAACCCTAGAGAGCATGTTCTCTGGTTTCTTTTATTTAAGGGTTTTCCCTGACCCTATTGTACTCAAGCAATCAATAATCATCGAGTTCCTTTCTCTCTTGACGGCTCTCTCTCTAGAAAGTGTGTCGAGTGTCTCTGGTGTGTTGTATCCGGAGCTTTAAGGGTGATAACTTGGTGTGTCATATCCTGATATAAGACTCGGAGGAGTCTTTGGAAGGGTGGTGATGATGGATTCTCAAGCTGGCTTTCACGCACTCTCTTGAGAACAAAGGATGGTCGTTTGATGAACACCTAACCAGATGAGAGATTAAGTGTGGATGGAATCTAACAAGCTGGCTTGCACTCTCTCTCTTGTTGGATCGATTGATGATGAAGATGATGGAACGAAGAACACCACAAGGATGATGATGGATCCTTGATACAGTTCAAGACTCTGCTCACTTGAATCTCACAAGAAAGAAGAAGTCGGCTGCGGCTTGCTTTAGGGGGCAAACTGACTCGTATATTGATCTAGGGTAAAAGTTGTGTGTTACAATGGCTGCGTGTGGGACTTTATTAATAGTCCTTCAGCCTTGACCTAATGGTCGACTCAAGAAAGGAAAAAGACTCAAAACGACAGGACTTAAGGTTTAAACAAGAAAATAGAAAACTAACATTGCCCGGTTTAAGACCAAAAAGGAAAGTTGCAAAAATAAAAGAAAATAAGGCCTAAGCTAAGTCTTGGCCTCGAACCCTGGTTGCTTGTGGGATAGGCGAGTTCTAGGAACCACTAGACTGACCCATCTTACCTGCACAAAGTGTAAATAAAGTAAAGACTTCCCTTGGTTCAGTGTTGGCCTTCTTTGCTAGGTAGTTGATCTTGAGGGCGCCTGAACCAATCTTGGTAGAACTCTTGACTTGGTCTTCTACTTCTGGTTCTTTAAGACTTGAGTCTTTAAAGCCTTCTTCATCAGAAATGGGGTCTTCTTCCACATCCATTCCTGCCACATAACCATCCTTGTCAGTTTCAGCCAAATGAGCTTCCTTACCTGGAGTGATATTGAGTTGCGCAAAGGCATTGCTCAAGTCATCACTTGGCTCGTTGATATGCTCTACTTTGGTGAGTTGAGCTATTGGCATGTTTAGTGATTCATCCATGTTGTCTAGGATAGCTTGAACAGCAAGTATGAATCCATCCTTGAGCCTCCTAGCCTTGGAACGGGTCATGGGGCCTTCTGTGACCTTAGGAATGGTGATGGGAGCTTGGTTCTGGTCCATGACCTCATCATTCCCTCCCCCTTCAGAAGGTTTTGACCTCAAAACTGGTTCATCTGCAAGATAAGGAGACAAGTCAGCAACATTGAACGTATGGGAAATGTTGAACTCACCTGGAAGTTCTAGGCGGTAGGCATTGTCATTGATCTTTTCCAACACTCTGAATGGACCATCCCCTCTAGGTGCTAGTTTAGAACTTCTTTTCTGTGGGAACCTCTCGGTCCTCATGTGGAGCCAGACCCATTCTCCGGGTTCAAAGGTCATCTCCTTGCGTTTCTTGTCAGCTCTCCTCTTGTAGTCCTCAGTTTTCTTGATGATGTTCTCCCGGACCTTCTGATGTAACTTCCTCACAGCTTCCCCTTTCTTTAGGCCATCCTGATTAACTTGCTCAACTTGTGGAATTGGCTTAAGATCCAAAGGGGTTAGTGGATTAAAACCATAAACAACTTCAAAGGGTGACATCTTAGTAGCAGAATGAGTAGCATGGTTGTAAGCAAACTCAATTAAGGGTATGCAGTCTAACCAAGTGTTCAAGTTTTTACCAAGTGTTACTCTAAGTAAGGTAGAGAGGGTTCGGTTTACCACTTCTGTTTGTCCATCTGTTTGAGGATGACAGGTCGTGGAGAAGAGTAGTTTGGTGCCAAGCTTCTTCCACAGGGTCCTCCAGAAATGGCTCAGGAATTTAGTGTCTCGGTCAGACACAATAGTCCTTGGTAACCCATGTAAACGCACCACTTCCTTAAAGAATAGGTTTGCGGTTTGAGTGGCATCATTGGTCTTGTCACATGGAATGAAGTGGGCCATCTTGGAGAAGCGGTCCACCACCACAAAGATTGAATCCTTGTGTTTAATCTTGGGTAAACCTAAGACAAAATCCATAGAAACATCCTCCCAAGGAGCATTAGGAATTGGTAAAGGTAAATATAGACCATGTGGGTGTGACCTGGACTTGGCCTTGTGGCAAGGTACACATCTAGCACAATGCCTCTCCACATCTCTCTTGAGGTGCGGCCAGAAGAAATGGTCAGTTACAATAGCCAAGGTCTTGTCTACTCCAAAGTGTCCCATAAGACCCCCACCGTGTGCTTCTTGAAGGATGAGGTCCCTCATTGAGCACTGAGGTATGCAAAGCCTCTTGTCTCTGAACATAAACCCCTCGTGCAAATGATAGGCTTGGAAAGCTCCCTTTCCACATGACTGGAAAGCCTCCTTCAACTCCGGGTCCTCTTGGTACAACTCCTTAATGTGTTCAAATCCCAGCACCTTTGCATCCATGGTAGTGATCAGTGCGTGCCTCCTGGATAAAGCATCAGCAACCACATTCTCCTTTCCCTTCTTGTACTTAATGACATAGGGGAAGGTCTCAATAAACTCCAGCCACTTAGCATGTCTTCTCTTGAGTGACGTCTGACCTCTCAGGTGCTTGAGAGTTTCATGGTCGGTATGGATGATGAATTCCTTGGATAGCAAGTAATGTTGCCAGGTCTCTAGAGCCCTCACTAAGGCGTACAACTCCTTATCATAGGTAGGGTAGTTGAGGGTTGCACCACTTAGTTTTTCACTGAAAAAGGCCACTGGTTTCCTCCTTTGGTGCAGTACAGCCCCTATGCCTACTCCGGATGCATCACACTCGACCTCAAACATCTCATCAAAGTCAGGAAGGGCTAAAACTGGTGCCTGGGTCAGCTTGACCTTTAAGGTGTTGAATGCAACGTCTTGAGCGTGTCCCCATGAGAAAGGAACATTCTTCTTGATCACAGCAGTTAAGGGGGCAGCTATGGTGCTGAAATCCCTCACAAAACGCCTATAGAAGCTGGCTAATCCGTGGAAACTCCTAACATGACCAATGGTGGTTGGTGTGGGCCATTCTTGAATGGCTTTGACCTTCTCTCCATCTACTTGTAGGCCCTGTTTGCTTACTACAAAACCTAAGAAGACAAGTTGGTCAGTACAAAAGGTGCACTTCTTTAGGTTGGCATATAGACCTTCCTTCCGAAGTGTAAGTAACACAAGTTCTAAATGTTTAAGATGGTCATCTAAGCCCTTACTGTAAATAAGTATGTCATCAAAATAGACAACAACAAATTTACTTATAAAGGCCCTAAGAACCTGATTCATGAGACGCATGAAAGTGCTTGGTGCATTGGTTAAGCCAAAGGGCATGACCAACCACTCGTATAGACCTTGCTTTGTCTTGAAAGCAGTCTTCCACTCGTCTCCTTCACGCATTCTCACCTGGTGGTATCCACTCCTCAGATCAACCTTAGAAAAGATGGTGGCTCCACTCAGTTCATCAAGCATGTCATCCAGACGTGGGATGGGGTGCCTATACTTGATGGTAATGTTGTTGATGGCCCTACAATCCACACACATCCTCCATGACCCATCCTTCTTGGGAACTAGTAGGACTGGCACAGCACAAGGACTTAGACTCTCTCGGATGTATCCTTTGGCCATGAGGTCTTGCACTTGCTTTTCCAGCTCCTTTGTCTCCTCTGGGTTCATCCTATAAGCTGGTTTATTTGGCAAGGCAGAACCGGGAACAAGGTCTATCTGGTGCTCTATCCCTCTGATAGGAGGCAGCCCGGCTGGTATCTCATCAGGAAACACATCTTGAAATTTGTCTAGCACGGCTTGGGCTTGTGGTGGAAGTTGGAGTTCCTGGTTTCCTATACTTAGACATTCTTTAAGAATCATTAGCAGCACGGTGCCCTTGGCACTTAATTCTTAATGATAGAACCAGGAGAAATCATAAGGTTATTCTTACTTACCTGATCCTCCTTGTTCATCTTAGCTTGGAGCTCTTGCACTTCGGATGGGCTAAGAGGGGCTAAGTTGTATTTGCGGTCCTTGAATTTGAAAGAGTAGTAGTTGGTTCGGCCATTGTGAAAGGTGGCTCTATCAAACTGCCATGGTCTTCCTAATAGGATATGGCCGGCTTGCATTGGAACTACATCACATAAGACTTCATCTTGATACTTGCCAACACTAAAAGGGATGTTGACTTGCTCGGTGACCTTCAACTCAGTCTTGTTGTCTAACCATTGCAGCCTATATGGTCGGGGATGCTTGGTTGTTTCAAGACCTAACCTGTCCACCATGTACTTGCTAGCCACGTTAGTACAAGATCCTCCATCTATTACCAAGTTACATACCTTAGCTTTGATGGTGCAACGAGTGTGGAAGAGGTTTTCTCTTTGAGCCTTCTCCTCTGGGTTGATGGTCACACTCAACACTCTCCGGGTAACCAACATTTCTCCCGTGTCCGGATACTCCACTTCTTCTCCTGACTCAATCTCTTCCATGTCAGCTTCATCTTGAGACTCATAGTCTCCATTGGCAGTGATGGTCATGACCCTCTGGTTTGGGCATTCTTTAGCCATATGACCTCGCCCCTGACATCTAAAACAAGTAATATCTCGAGTTCTTTGTTGGTTAGTGTTCTTATTATGCTCTTGTCTAGGACCTTTGTTTGGCTCACTACCCTTACCTTTGAACCGAGAATCAATCTCTACAGCCTTACCTTTGTCGGCTGGTTTGTTGACATTAGATGCCCATGGTGCAGTTGTTCTGGCACGTCCAGCATTGGCTGTCTTGCGTTTGATCTGCTGCTCAATCTGCACGGCTAGATGCATGAGCTCATGCAACCCACTATATTGAGTTCTTTCCACCTTCCTGGAGATACGTTCTTGGAGTCCATCAATGAATTGAGCCATCAAGGCTTCCTCGGATTCTTCCAACTCAAGTGAATGCATTAGCTTCTCAAACTCTTCAAAGTATTCCTCTACTGACCTATTACCCTGAGATAACTTGCGAAAACGTTTTTGTAAGTCTCTGTGGTAATAATCAGGAACATACCTCAACCTCAAGAGGTATTTCATGTCAGTCCAAGTTGTGACTGCCCCAAATCGGTTCCTTCTTCTTTCAGCTACATTCCTGTCCCACCATGCCAGGGCATTCTCAGTGAGTTGAGCTGCTGCTAAGGCCACCTTCTTGTTCTCTCCATAGCCATAACATTCAAAAATGTATTCTAGGCGTTTCTCCCAGTCCAGGTACACTTCCGGATTGGACTTACCTGCAAAAGTAGGAGGAACTAGTTTAATGTCTTTGTTTTGTTCTCTAGTGTGTACCTCTCTAGCTCGGTTGTTCCTAAGGGGATCCTGTCTCCTAGGATTGCGGTTTTGGAGAGGATCTTCTTCCTCTAGGCTGGGCATGCTCTCATCATCCCCATCTTCATCGTCCGGATTGGGGTTTTGGTTGCGGATTGGGCCTCTCCTTTGAGGTTGCTCCAGTCGGTTCAGTCTGGCATTGATCTGCTGGCCAAACTCTCCTATGACAGCCCTCATCTCGTCTCTCATAGCCGTCATGATCTGCTCCATGGTTGGAGGGTTAACTCCATCGGTTCCAAGGTCTCCCATTGCTCGGCTGATGTACTAGACTCACTCAAAAACAACAAAAGGTTAAATACCAACGGTAACTAAAAGGGTTTCTAATTCGAAATGGAAAACTCTTTTTTTTTTGACTAAGTAAAAAGGTAAAAGGAAAAGAGGAAAAAGGAAATTTTCTTTAGGGTTTTTCGAAAACAAAAGAAAAAAAAAGAAACAAGGAACCAGCCGCAAGGGTTTAAACTAAAAAGGAAACTTCGACCAAAAGGAATATCGGGTGGTCGAGAAAAGGAAAGAAACTAAAATTTTTTTGGCTTTTCGAAATTTTAAAGATCTAACAACCTATTGAGCAAGGTAAACTCGAGTTCTGATAAGAAAACAAGTTATGAACTACACGAACACTAGCAAGGACAATGAACTCTTTATGGTTTTTCTTTTCTTTCAAACGGGTATCAATCCTAAGCAGGCAACTAGGTGCAACTCAAGTACTTTTTATGGGTTTTTATAATTAACTTGCACGACAATAAGCAATAACAGAAGCAAATATTTTTGGGTTTTCGTTTTAATAAGCTAAAGGAACAAGAGAAACAAACGATCTAAGGAATAGAGGGTAAGAAAAACCAAAGGTAGGAACCTTTGGCTCTGATACCAAATGATATAAGACTCGAAGGAGTCTTTGGAAGGGTGGTGATGATGGATTCTCAAGCTGGCTTTCATGCACTCTCTTGAGAACAAAGGATGGTCGTTTGATGAACACCTAACCGGATGAGAGATCAAGTGTGGATGGAATCTAACAAGCTGGCTTGCACGCTCTCTCTTGTTGGATCGATTGATGATGAAGATGATGGAACGAAGAACACCACAAGGATGATGATGGATCCTTGATACAGTTCAAGACTCTGCTCACCTGAATCTCACAAGAAAGAAGAAGTTGGCTGCGGCTTGCTTTAGGGGGCAAACTGACTCGTATATTGATCTAGTGTAAAAGTTGTGTGTTACAATGGCTGCGTGTGGGACTTTATTAATAGTCCTTCAGCCTTGACCTAATGGTCGACTCAAGAAAAGGAAAAGACTCAAAACGACAGGACTTAAGGTTTAAACAAGAAAATAGAAACTAACATTGCCCGGTTTAAGACCAAAAAGGAAAGTTGCAAAAATAAAAGAAAATAAGGCCTAAGCTAAGTCTTGGCCTCGAACCCTGGTTGCTTGTGGGATAGGCGAGTTCTAGGAACCACTAGACTGACCCATCTTACCTGCACAAAGTGTAAATAAAGTAAAGACTTCCCTTGGTTCAGTGTTGGCCTTCTTTGCTAGGTAGTTGATCTTGAGGGCGTCTGGATCAACCTTGGTAGAACTCATGACTTGGTCTTCTATTTCTGGTACTTTAATACTTGAGTCTTTAAGGCCTTCTTCATCAGGAATGGGGTCTTCTTCCACATCCATTCCTGCCACATAACCATCCTTGTCAGTTTCAGCCAAATGAGCTTCCTTACCTGGAGTGATATTGAGTTGCGCAAAGGCATTGCTCAAGTCATCACTTGACTCGTTGATATGCTCTACTTTGGTGGGTTGAGCTATTGGCATGTTTAGTGATTCGTCCATATTGTCTAGGATAGCTCGAACAGCAAGTATGAATCCATCCTTGAGCCACCTAGCCTTTGAACGGGTCATGGGGCCTTCTGTGACCTTAGGAATGGTGATGGGATCTTGGTTCTGGTCCATGACCTCATCATATCCGAGCTAATCATCTAGGAGTATCAAGAGTCTTCTCATCCCTCTTGTGTCACCATTCAATCCACAAACCTTGAAGAAATTGAGTCCCAGATTCGTTCTTGCAAGGATCTATCCTCCCAATCAACCAAAGAGCATACTAGGGGCGCATCAAGTGGTATCAGAGCAACTTTGGTTAGGGAAGTTTTCGTTTACTCTTTACATATTTTGTTTCTACTGCAAAAAAACTTATTAATCAACTTGAACAAGAAGAAGATCTACGTTGTGTAGGCTGCTCGAAATTCATAAAGTGTTAGACACGGTTTTAGAAGAATTTCCTTTTTTGGTTTAGGCGGAAACCCTAGACCTAGCCGCATAGCCTTTTTTTTCTTGCCGAGCAAGTATAAATTTTTGGTTGAGCTTTTCCTTTTTGCTTCTCTTGTTTACCTAAAATCTTTTTACTGGTTATGTTGTTTTCCTTTGTGCAGGAAGCGATGGGGACCGAGTCTGAAGAAGAAGCTGAGCTAGTCCGGAAGAACAAGCTGCTCATGGAAGCCATGACTGCCCAACTGAATCAGTCTATGGTAGCAACCATGACCGAGATGATGAGGACCAGTCTTAATGAACTCCGCAGAGAGTTCAGAGAAGAAGTAAGGAGAGCTACTGGTCAAGGTCCCAACCGAGAGACTAGGAGAGAAGAGAGACCTCATGCAACTCGACAAGAGCATGCTGGTTCTGAGGAAACTGACAACTACTATGAGCATATCAGCTCTTCCTCAAGACAAAGTCAAAAAAGACATAGGCGTGGACAAGAAGGAAGGACAAACCAGAGAGATGAGCTTGCAGTTTTGAAGATCAAAATACCCCCTTTCCATGGTAAAGCTGATTCGGATGCCTACCTTGAGTGGGAGAAGAAGAATGAGCTGGTCTTTCAATGTAAGCAGTACACAAACCACAAGAAGATCCAGATTGCTGCTACTGAATTGTATGACTATGCTCTAAGCTGGTGGGATCAGTAGGTCACTAACAGTAGGAGGAACGGTGAGGAGCCAATTGAGACTTGGACAGAGATGAAGTCTATCATGCGCAAGAGGTTTGTTCCGAGTCATTACCATAGAGACTTGCACCACAGGCTCATGAAGCTTACTCAAGGTTCAAGATCAGTGGAGGAGTATTACCTGGAGATGGAGTTGCTCATGCTAAGGGCTAGCATATCAGAAGATAGAGAAGCAACCATGTCAAGGTTCTATATGGTCTAAACCAAGAGATACAAGAGATGCAACATTATGTGGAGCTAGAAGAGATGTTACACAAGGCTATTCTTGTGGAACAACAGCTCAAGAGGAAGGGACATTCACGAGCCAACTATGGATCCAACCGGTTACACAACACCAAGGAAGAGAAGTCATCTTATCCTAAGGAGTCTAAACCATTTCAGAAAGACAACAAGTCCTAACCGAGGGAAGAAACCAAACCAAGCAGTGCCCTTGACAAGGCAAGGGCAAGGCTGAGGATTCTAGTTCCAGAGCTCGTGATGTCAAGTGTTTCAAGTGCCAAGGATGAGGTCATTATGACAATGAATGTACCAACAAGAGAGTCATGATCTTACTGGAAGATGGTGAGTATGCCTCTGAATATGACAACATCGAGTCTGACCAAGAAGAGACTGAAGAAGAGCATGAAGAAGGACCAGTCCAGGGGAAGCTTTTAGTAGCTAGAAGGCTTCTAAGCTTGAAAACCAAGACTGAGGAGCTAGAGCAACGTGAGAACCTATTCTATACCCGGTTCTTGGTGCAAGAAAAGATTTGCAGCCTCATAGTTGATGGAGGAAGTTGTGTGAATCCTGCTAGTGAGACAATGGTCAAGAAGTTGGGTTTGAAGGTTCAGACGCACCCAAAACCGTACCGGCTACAATGGTTGAATGAAGAGGGCACCATGAAGGTTTCAAATCAAGTTCTCATTCCTTTAGCCATAGGGAGATATGAGGATGAAGTCTTGTGTGATGTGTTACCTATGGAAGCTGGTCACATACTTCTTGGGAGACCTTGGCAATCTGATCGCCGAGTTATCCATGATGGTTTCAACAACAAGCACTCCTTTAAGTTCAAGGGTCGCAAGAATGTCCTGGTTCCCTTGACACCTAAGGAAGTTCAACATGATCAGATTCAAATCCAAAAGAAGAAGGAGATTGATCTCAAACCGGCTGGAACTAAGCAGCCAAACTTCTATGCAAACATGGGTGATATCAAAAGAACTCTCTACTCTAAACAATCAGCTATCTTACTTGTGTTTAAAGAAACTCTTTTGAACTTAACAGATTCTACACCGGTGTATCCGAGTGAAATGGTTTCTCTTTTGCAGGAGTTCCAAGATGTATTTCCAGAGGACAATCCCATTGGGTTACCTCCTTTGCTGGGATTGAGCACCAGATAGACATTGTTCCAGTATCTACACTTCCAAACCGACCAGCATACAGCACCAACCTGGTTGAGACCAAGAAGTTGCAAAGACAAGTAGAGGAACTCCTGGAGAAGGGCTATATCCGAGAGAGTTTGAGCCCATGTTCTGTACCAGTGCTCCTAGTGCCTAAGAAGGATGGTTCTTGGCGTATGTGTATTGATTGTAGATCAATCAACAACATCACAGTGAAGTATCGCCACCCTATACCTAGATTAGATGATATGCTTGATGAATTGCATGGTTCTTGCATCTTTTCTAAGATAGATTTGAAAAGTGGTTATCATCAGATTAGGATGAAAGGAGATGAATGGAAAACTGCATTTAAGAATAAGCATGGATTATATGAGTGGTTAGTTATGCCATTTGGATTGACAAATGCACCTAGTACATTCATGAGATTAATAAATCATGTTCTTAGATCATTCATAGGCATTTATGTGTTGTATACTTTGATGACATCCTAGTAAATAGCAAGACTTTAGAAGAACATATAGAACGTCTTAGGGCTGTCCCGAATGTTTTGAGAAATGAAAAACTTTTTGCCAACTTGAAGAAGTGCACTTTTTGCACGGATAAATTGGTTTTTCTAGGCTTTGTTGTGAGTGCAGATAAAGTTAAGGTGGATGAAGAGAAGATCAAAGCCATCAAGGACTCATGAGATTTTTAGAATATAAGAGAGAGAGAACTAGATTGAGAGAGAAAGAGTGAACCGAGAAGAGATTTAGAGAGGAGATTGATTGATGTTCATGATGAACCAGAGAGAACAAGAGAGAAACTCGGAGAGAGTGAAATGTATTGCTTGATTTATTATTCGGAGAGGACATACAGAAATATAGGCAGAGATTTAGGTTTACAACGGATACAAAAGCAAAGGTTATGACGGGGGAGACGTGGCCGGTCAAGGGAAGAGGAGCGCCTGGTTTGAACTTGTGGATGAGGGTGCGAGATGCTTTTGGCATCTTGACCCGATGCCTTCTCCTTTCTAGCCTTGGACAGGCTGTCTTGGTCAAGCTTGACCCCTTATCCACGAGCCACTTCTTTACCGAGTTACCAACAAGTTAACCTTCTTCCTTTTCACCCACCAAGGTTATCTTCTTCCTTCTGCCTTGTGACCCAAGTCTCGGCCATGGATGTACGGACCATGAGTTGTATGGATCCGTACAACTTGACCCGGAATTTGCACAAACCCAAAATGGGTTTTGGTCAAGAATAAAGTGTTTTAGGTCGAGTCGTCCGTACGGTCGGCCGTACAATTCGTACAGTCCGTACACTCGCCCTAATTTTGCACAAACCTTCCTTTGATCCCAAACATCATTCTGAACCTCTTAAACCTCCTCTCTTTATTAACTCAGATCAACACTCCCCCTCAAGCTTGACCACGTGGAACAAGTCAAGCTTGGAAGGCTATGAGATCCCCCTCATTAAAAACCTCACCAGAGAGAAAACCCTTGTGGGATAAAACCCTTTGATGAGGGAAAAAGAGTGGAGACCTCATAGCGAGGGGATTAGTTATCTGGTGCAAGGTCAATGAGTCCTAATCTGGTATGAATAGACTCAATGACCTTTTGTCTTGCTGCCTTAGTGAAGACATCCGCCAACTGATCCTCACTCCTTGTATAGCATGGTAAGATCTCTCCAAGACCAATCATTTGTCTCACCTTGTGACACTCTACCTCAATGTGCTTGGTCCTCTCATGAAACACTGAGTTTGTTGCAATGTGGATAGCTGCCTGATTGTCACAATGCATAGTCATTGGTGTGGCTTGCTCAACTCCTAGATGCTTCAATATCCCTTTGATCCAGACCAATTCATTTGTCAGCTTCAACATGGCTCTATACTCAGCTTCAGCACTTGAACACGAGACCACTTTCTGCTTCTTGCTCTTCCAAGTAACCAGGTTCCCTCCAATGAAGATGCAATAGCCTGTAGTGGACTTTCTGTCAGCTCGGTCTCCTGCCCAATCTGCATCACAGTAACCCACCACTTCAGTGCTCTCATTGCATCCCATCCATATTCCTTGGCTAGAAGATCCATTTAGGTAACTGAGGATCCGGTCCACCATCCTCCAGTGATGTTCCCTTGGTTCTTGCATGTGTTGGCTCACCTGGTTCACAGCAAAACAGATATCAGGACGAGTAATAGTTAAGTAGATTAGCTTACCAACCATCCTCCTATAGAGTTTAGGATCTTCAAGGTATTGGCTGTTCTCAATCTCCCCCTCACGTGGAACTTTATACCCATCCTCCAGTGGCATTTTGGCTGTCTTCCCACCTAGTTTACCTGCATCCTTCAAAAGATCAAGTGTATATTTCCTTTGGGACATGAATAGACCTTCCTTGGCTCTACATATCTCAATACCAAGGAAGTATTTCATCTCCCCTAGGTCTTTAATCTCAAACACAGTTTTCAAGTAATCTTTTGTATCTTGTATACCTTCTTTGTCACTTCCAGTTATGATGATATCATCAACATAAACTAGAAGGACAATAATACCTGAGTTTGTGGTGAGAGCGAAGAGAGTGTGGTCTAACTCAGATTTCCTGAAGCCTCGCCCATTCAGTGTAGTGCTTAGTTTGTTGTTCCAAGCTCTAGGCGACTGCTTTAGACCATAGATTGCTTTCTTCAACCTCAACACATTTCCTGGTTGTGACAAGACTCTCAAGACCTGGTGGAGGCTTCATGTAGACTTCATCTTCAAGTTCTCCTTGAAGAAAGGCATTCTTGACATCCATTTGCCAAAGATCCCATTTCAGATTGGTTGCCACTGATAGAACAATCCGAATGGTATGGAGTTTAGCAACTGGTGCAAAGGTGTCAAGATATAGTCTTCTCCATATGTTTGAGTGAAACCTCTAGCAACCAATCTATTCGTCCTCCTTTCTATCTTCCCATTTGGCAGGAACTTGATGGTGAATATCCACATACTGGTTACTGCCTTCTTCCCCTTAGGTAGCTCACTTTCATGCCATGTCTCACTCTTGATCATGGCATTAGCTTCATCAGCAACAGAGGCTTGCCATCTTTCATCCTTCATAGCTTCCTCATATGACCGAGGAACTTGGCTTTCATCCAGACTTGATATGAATGCCCAATGTTCTTTTGGAAGCTTGGCAAAAGAACATACCACCCTACTTGGATGAGCTACTGGTTCTTCTTGTCTTCTTTGATCCTGGGTTGTATTGATCCCAAGACCTTCAAGAATGATCCGGAGACTAGCAGCTTTATCAGAAGCTTGGGATAGATCCTTCAAATCATCCCAACTCTTTTCTTCATAGTACCCTCTTGACTCCACAAACTTTACATCTCTGGACACCAGAACTCTCCTCGTCTTTGGATCAAAACATTTGTACCCCTTCTGTGTTGTTGAATACCCCAAGAACATGGCTCTTGTACTCTTTGGTTCCAGCTTATTCCTCATCTCCCCGGGTACCAGAACAAAGCAAAGACACCCGAACACCCTTAGATGACTTAAGACTGGCTTCTCGTTATTTAGAACTTCAAATGGAGCTTTGTCATCCAGAACTCTGGTGGGTGTCCTGTTGATCAGATAGCAGGCAGTCATCACAGCATCACTCCAAAACCTTTTGGGAACGTTTGACTGGAACATGATTGACCTAGCCACCTCCATAAGATGCCTGTTCTTCCTTTCAGCAACTCCATTTTGCTGGGGTGTGTAAGGACAGCTGGTTTGATGAAGGATCCCATGTTGAGCTAGATGTTGCTTGAATGCCAAGCTTGTGTACTCCCCACCATTATCTGACCTGAAAATCTTAATCTTGGCATGGTAATGGTTAATCACATACGCCTGAAAGTTTCTAAATGCATCAAGAACTCTATCCTTAGTTTGAATAAGTGTTATCCAGGTGTATTTTGATTTTTCATCAATGAAAGTTACAAATATCTATAATTTCTCTAGATAAACAAGGAGCAGTCCAAACATCTGAATGCACAAGATCAAAACACTTTTCATAAAGAGTATTAGACTTTGGAAAAACTGCCTTACAATGTTTACCCAAGATACATGCTTCACATTCATTATTCTTATACATGACACCTGGTAACATTAAACTTAGGGCTCTAACATGTGGGTGACCTACTCTAGCATGCCACAATGCATCATTATTCAACACAGAAGTAGAACTAAACGAGTATTTAAAATCAGAACGAGGGGCAATGTCTTCAAGCATGTAAAGATCTCCTTTGGTTACTCCCTTTCCGATCAACTTATGGCTCTCAATATCCTGAAACTTCACATCATTAGGACTGAATATGACATTACAATGCAAATCAGTGGTGCATCTCTTAACTGATAACAGATTAGAAGTGAACTCAGGCATATAAAAAGCTTTAGACTCCTTATCAAATAGATTCAACTTGCCAATTCCTCTTATTGCTATCCTATCACCATTAGCTATCATTACATGACCATGAGCCGGTTCTATGTCTTTTATCAATTTATCATCACTAATCATATGGTGAGAGGCTCCTGAATCAACTACAAGCGGTTTACTAGTGTTATAAGCATGATAGGAACTAGGCGAGTTCTGTTCTAAATGATCAATGTCTTTAAGCAGTCTAGATGCATCCTTATGAGAGTCATTTTCAGCTTTCAAGTGATCAGGGATACTAGACAACCTATAAGCAGCATAGGAATACCCTAGAGGGTTACCAGATACATTACCATTCTCCTTGAGAGCTTTGATGAGGGCATCAATGTCTGACCTCCTGATCAGCTCATGATCCATGCTCTTCAAGGGAGTGTGTTGAGATGTCAAGGCCTTTCCTTCCCCTTCACGAGTGGTTGAATCTGCTCCAGCTGAACCACCAGCTTCACTTGCCTCGGTTGAAAGGTGGGCTCTTGCATCACGTTCCTTCATGAACTTTGCTGGCTTGAGATGGGGGGTGGAGTATCCAGCACTGGCTCCTCTTTGGTGACCTGAGTATGTGCTTAATCTGATCGTTGAAGGCCGGATTCAGAGTCAACATCAACCCAAACACCTGATCTTGTTCACGCCTCTCCATGAGAGTATCTTGATCTGTTGTGTTGGGTCTAAGCATCTCTAGTTCAGAACACAGTGCCCTGAACTTACCCAAGTGTTTGGTAAACTCAACATCTTCTTGAGCAAGAGTGTTTATGGCTCTACTCTTCAATCTCGGTTCAGACACAACCTTACAGCAAGAGATCACGTCCATCTAGTACAGTTAGTTCATCAAGCAAAACGTCAACCTGTTCCATTGAAGATAGCATAAGGAAGGCAATTTCACAAGCGTTTAGGGATGTGGAGGAACAATTCCAACATGATAAGAAACCAGACTCAGCTGCACAATCAGATTTAACTGCCCCAATTCGAGAAGCTCAAACAGAAACATCTATGGTAAAAGGAAAGTCTGGGACAGAACAAGAGTGTTCTCTTTTCTTACCTCAGCCTGAATTTAATTTCAGTACTTCTTGTGGTGAGCTAACTTTTCTTGAACCGGTGCAACCGAGTAGCCTTGTTTTAGTGTCACAGGTTGCAAAAGAAGAAACAGCAGAGAAAGAACTAGAACAGCACAAAAACTTGCAGTCTGAAACAGCTCATGAATCCTTGTTTTATGACTTACAAGACCACTGTAAGGAATTTAATATGCTTGCTTATGTGCCTGAAATTTTTGTTAAAGTGAGTACTGAAGACATAAAACGTTTTTATCTTGACAAAGTAAAAGATTTTTGTGTTTCAAAATCTGTTTTTGAAAACATGTTTAAATCTTTTAAAGAACTTAAACCAGAAAACCTATTTGATCAAAAACGTTTTCCAAAACAAAATAAAAACATTTCTGGTCATATTTTGAGTCTTGCTTATTTTCTGACACATGACAAAACTTTTGATCTTTTTGAAAAGGGTTTTGAGCTTAAATTGAAACAATCTGATTGTTGTTTTAGAAAACTTTGTGATTCACTTGCTAGACCTGAAGAGAAAACTTTTGTTGTCAATTTTCCTAGGCATGATTTGATCACTGATGATTGTTTTTCATCCACATATGTCTTGAAAGAACCTAGGAAGTTGCATGAACCGAAATTGCATCATTCTGATTTTAGGTTTGAAATTTTGAAATCTGCAAATATCTCTGAGCTTGAGATTGATTGTTTGTGTGCTGAAAATGATTCTAAACGTGTAGGATTGTTCTTTGAGGATATTCTAGTGTATAACACTTTCTTTGATAAACCTGTTGCACAATTGAAACTAGAACTCTCTGCTTCTCAATGTGTGAACTTGATCCTTGATGATATTTGGGTCTGTAATATCTTCTTTGATATGCATAATAGATGGAAGAGTCATACTAATTTGTGCTCTGGAGACATCCTTGTCTATAATACATTCTTTGACCTGATAACACACTTGACTTGTTCAAAACAAGCTGAGAAAGGTACAGGTGAAAAGAGGAGCTACAATGATCAGAGTATCAATTATGAGTCTTTGGCTAAGTTGGAGAAGCACCAAGCAAATCTTGAAAACTGTCTAGTCGCCAGCTGTGATATAGGATCAGTTAGAAGATCCTATCTCATAAACCAAAACGATTTAGGCCATGAAACCAACTGCATTAGAAAATTAACTCATCAGGCTATCACGTCGATTTGGAATCATGTCCAAAGCTTCTCAGGTGAAAGAGTTATGGGTTCTACAAATCAGGTGATCCTATCTGTGCTTTGTTTAAATTTTGCTAAGTTTAGAACATCTCAAACCTATCTATGGCGACCAGGTGAGCATGCTAAGGTAAGTGGTCATGTTTTGATTCTTTTATCACTGATTTCACAGATATTATGCACTTGTTTTTGTCAAAAGAGCCATGTGCAGATTATGATGAAGCTTGGAAGCATATACGAAGAAACTACAAGGTGAGGAAGACAAGAGATTCAAACTGTTAACTAGAAGAGATACAAATGAACAAGAGAGAGATGAGATGGAGGCAAAGAAGATAGTGTGGTGTGAAGGATCTTGTGCAACGAGTATGGAGAAGGCTGTGGACAGCTTCTGAGTGTGCAAGAGACTGAGTAACATCAAGGAGAAGTCTAAGGAAGACCATGGGAAGCTTTAGGGAAGAGAAGGGTTCAAATGGTCCATGTTTGGGTGAGGTGTACGGATTGTATGGATCCGTACGGACTGTACGGACTGTACGGATCCGTATGGACCAGACTCGACCCAGAAACATCAAATACTCGACCATTTGATCTTAAAAGATGTTTTGAGTCTTGGGAAGGTTAGGGCACATCAAGGGACCCTAAAATGACCAAGACGTGTTTGCCAAGGAAGCTTCAAGACTTGTGAGGCAAGGAAGGGTTAGGGTTTGAAGTGAAGATCAAGACTTGGGTGTAAAGGAAGGGTTTAGGCGACCGAAGGAAGATGCCTTGGTATATTCGACCAAGGGAGCTTCCAGGAAGGAGCTAAGGAGTGGATAACCTTATCCACTCACCAAAGGAAGAAAGAAAGGGCAAGGAGCCGTTTATGGATAAGGTTTATGGATAAGAAGCCTTATCCATCCGCCCAAAAGCAAAGGAAGAGCCTTTCCAGCCTGTCCAAACGTGTGGAGCTTCTGAGCCACAAGTTTCAAATTAACCAGCCTGGTTACCTTGACTTCACATGCTTATTCCTTAGGGTTTTGATCCGTGTAGCCTTCCATCTCTCTCTATATATTGTGTATCCTGTCGAGTTTATTATTCAAGGGAGTAAGGGGGAAGACCCCTCTCCACTTCCAGAAATAAAAGCTTGTAGTTCTTGGATCGAATCCTTCTTAAGTCTCTCTCTTTCTTAGTCTCTTTAATCTCTCTAAGTCTCTCATACTCTCTGATTCTGATTCAAGTTCATACAAGTAAACCAGAACCCTTTCTCTTCATCATCTCGTGTTCATCATTGCCTTAAAGGCTTGTTCATCACACACAAACCCAGATCCACATTCTCTGGTGAAAATCCAACATGGTATCAGAGCCAGGTTCATCAGAACTTGGTGTTTAGCTTCCGCAAAGATCAAGACTTTCTCTCCTGCCATTAAAACCCAGAAAGGAGCTTCCTTTCCAGCCGGTTCATCCTCTACAAGAAGGTGTTCATCAGAAAACCCAGAAGCTGTTGTTGAAGTCCCATACTCTCTCATACCGTCCAGAAGAAAGGAGAGCCTCGGATCCAGGAGTTATGGAGTGGATTAGCTACACTCTTCATCAAATCAAGTCCAAGGCGTGTTCTTATTCAAATACCAGGAAGAAAGGTGAAAGCTTTCACCTTGTTACTGGTGGGAGCGACCAAAGTATGAAGAAAGGTGGGGACTTTGGGCATAGAGAGTCCAAGGGAAGGTTCATGGAGGAAGGAGGTGTTGGAATCGCGACCAATAGCCCCTGATCTTGCCATGAATCAAAAGTGTTCAAGGAACTAACACTAGTTCCTTGTTTGTAAGAACCTACTGTTCCTTGTTACAAAGCTTGATACTTTATGAACTGAATGTGTTGTGTGATGTGTTTGAGACCTGAGGATGTGTTAAGATTGCTAGATATGAATGTTTAAAATCTATCCCATGATGTTTAGATGACTCGTTTTGAATGGTTGAGTGTTTTAAAGTGCTTACTCCAGTTCTAAATGTTGCTTGACATGATATTAGATAGCATGTTCTGAATCTGCTTGCATACATGAATAAAAACTGATTTAAAGTAAAGCATTTGGGTCTGGTGTTTAGAAATGGCAGTGATTCTTAGTCTATGTTCTTATGAATGTCTTGCTAGGATGATAGATAGTTGTATCTAATCCGTTTTGCATTCATGAAGTAAATGGGTTAAGGCTGTTGCATACTCTTGTCATTGGGGCTGCCTTAAGGTTGAGACACCTAGACTGATGTCTAAGGGTCGTTTAAGGCAGGGAATGGTTGCCTAAGTGCTTTGTGATAGCATTTAGAGAGTGGTAAGCTTGCATTAGATGGATCTCAATGATGATGAGATGCTGTCTAAGTGCAAAGCTTGTGACATTGGTGATCAAACTTGATGATTAGTCAAGGTTTGATCCCAATGCAAAGGTGTCTTATCTCGTTTGGACTTTGAATGTTGTTTCAGGTTCACATGGAGTGCTTCTTATTCAACACCAATCCGGAACAAGAGGAAGGCTTGGTCCATTGTGTGGAGCAATGGGAAGGTTCTTGGTGCAGTAGCCGGTTATAAGAAGCGCAGACCATGAAGGTTGTTGAGCTCCTGGTTCAAGGCACACAAGAAGAAGGAGGTCATCACTGAAGCTTGAGGAGGCCGGTGACCTGAAGGGTACTTGAAGCTGAAGACATGAAGGTGGACCAGTGGTTTAAGCGCAGCTGTTGGGGTGGTGTTCTCCTGGTTTAGATGCTCATTCAGGCTCACTTTCAAGCTTGAACCTAGACTCAATTCAAGCTTGAGGTGGGGACTTGAGTGAGCTACCTGATGATCTAAGTTCAAGACCTGGTTCCTCCTCACCATTGTACCAGGAATAGAAGATGGAGCCATCCGGGTTTAGACATTGGCGAGTCTAGACAAGAGAGTGGTCAGAGCACTCTTGGCTGTGTGAAGAAGAAGGTGACTCTACAATGCGGCTTCTGAAGTGAGGTGGTTGAAGAGTTAGCTGAGGTATCTTCCAGCATTCCATTCAAGGTGGCGAGATTAGAAAGGAGTGGGCAGTGGTGTGTTGATCAAGATCATGAAGCAATCCTTCCAAGTTTGACTTGTCCCACATGGTCAAGCTTGAGGGGGAGTATTGAGAAGCTTCAATGATCTGTGAAGATGGAGTCCTTGGTGGTTATTCAAGAAGAAGAAGCAACCAAGGCAGAGAATGAAGATGGTACTCAATGGTGTGTGTAGCTGGTCATCCGAGCGCTTAACCCAACAAGAAGTTGGGTGAAAGGGGGAGAGACCAAGATCAGTATGAGATGAGCTGGATGAGCTCAAGAAGGGTTAGTGGTGAGCAATCCAAGTCGGATTAGCTTACACCACAGTTAGGCCATGATCCAGAGTTCTTTGTGTTCACCACACTGGTTGAGACACAAAGAACTCACTGGCCAATCCCTAGGCCTTGAAGGAGCTTACTCTTTTCCTTATGAGGGTTTTTTCCCTAAGGAGGGTTTTCTCTCATAAGGTTTTTAATGAGGAGTGACTTCAAGGTTCCAAGCTTGACTTAGGATCACTAGAGTCAAGCTTGAGGGGGAGTGTTAACTTGAAGAGATACAAATGAACAAGAGAGAGATGAGATGGAGGCAAAGAAGATAGTGTGGTGTGAAGGATCTTGTGCAACGAGTATGGAGAAGGCTGTGGACAGCTTCTGAGTGTGCAAGAGACTGAGTAACATCAAGGAGAAGTCTAAGGAAGACCATGGGAAGCTTTAGGGAAGAGAAGGGTTCAAATGGTCCATGTTTGGGTGAGGTGTACGGATTGTACGGATCCGTACGGACTGTACGGACTGTACGGATCCGTACGGACCAGACTCGACCCAGAAACATCAAATACTCGACCATTTGATCTTAGAAGATGTTTTGAGTCTTGGGAAGGTTAGGGCACATCAAGGGACCCTAAAATGACCAAGACGTGTTTGCCAAGGAAGCTTCAAGACTTGTGAGGCAAGGAAGGGTTAGGGTTTGAAGTGAAGATCAAGACTTGGGTGTAAAGGAAGGGTTTAGGCGACCAAAGGAAGATGCCTTGGTATATTCGACCAAGGGAGCTTCCAGGAAGGAGCTAAGGAGTGGATAACCTTATCCACTCACCAAAGGAAGAAAGAAAGGGCAAGGAGCCGTTTATGGATAAGAAACCTTATCCATCCGCCCAAAAGCAAAGGAAGAGCCTTTCCAGCCTGTCCAAACGTGTGGAGCTTCTGAGCCATAAGTTTCAAATTAACCAGCCTGGTTACCTTGACTTCACATGCTTATTCCTTAGGGTTTTTATCCGTGTAGCCTTCCATCTCTCTCTATATATTGTGTATCCTGTCGAGTTTATTATTCAAGGGAGTAAGGGGGAAAACCCCTCTCCACTTCCAGAAATAAAAAGCTTGTAGTTCTTGGATCGAATCCTTCTTAAGTCTCTCTCTTTCTTAGTCTCTTTAATCTCTCTAAGTCTCTCATACTCTCTGATTCTGATTCAAGTTCATACAAGTAAACCAGAACCCTTTCTCTTCATTATCTCGTGTTCATCATTGCCTTAAAGGCTTGTTCATCACACACAAACCCAGATCCACATACTCTGGTGAAAATCCAACACAAACCACCTGATTTGGATCAGGATAAGCACCAATACGTCCCTGGTCTCATCCTCATCAAAGAAGCACCTCCAGATGCAGCATACAAGCCAAAACCGAGCAAACACCAATTTGAGATAAGACTCTTACTCTTTGATAAAATATTATGTGCTAATTTGTTTTGTTTCAGTGTATCAGGGAGTAAGGAGAACCAAATGGATCAGTCCCTTCTACATATCCAAACCAGTCAGCAATAATGCCTATCAAAGAGGTGATGTGATCATGGACCGGATCACTAAGGAGAACAAGGAGAGTCTAGATGAGCCACATGAAGCCACATTGCACCAGCAGTCTGGTGATGATGCTCTAGCCATTCCTGAAGGTCCCATGACTCGTTCCAGAGTCAAGAAGCTTAAAGAGAATGTTGTTGGATTACTCACTTCACATCCACAACAAGAAAGTCTTG
>CAJHQP010006905.1:0-35425 GCA_905132765.1 Moricandia arvensis | reverse complement strand
GGGCACTGGAACAAGTTGTTCCTAATGTGGCGTTGCTATTAGTAGCGACGATTCTGAGGATATAGAATCTTTGTTCACCGAAAGTTTCTCCTAGTCTCGGGTTTGCAATAACTATGAGCTATCTTCGGCAGGACTTGGTCTTTCGGTCAATCAGCGCTCGGGAGGTGTTACATAGCTTTATTTGGTCTCTAGCTTGAGTTGTTTGTCGCCAGTGGAATTAAGCAACAAGATCTCTGAATTATTATCTGGCAACCTCTTATATATCACGCAATTCCTCTATGTGAGTCACGGTATAGTTATTGAGCCTTAAGTGAGTAGATTTATATCCGATCGAGGACTATGACTCTATCCATGGGCTGTGTGTGTTATAGACCGAGAGGCGCTTGTCAGTAGCCCATGAGGCATTTAAAGGGACAACCGCGTATTATAAATGATTAAGACGTTGTGAGTCAATGAGACCGCGAAAAGAAATATCGAGCACGATCTTTGTGCTGAACTTGTTTACTCCACAACATCGTGCTAGTTTGATGATCGTAGAAGGCATCAATTGCATCGAACATCGTGCCCAGAAAATTAAAGTACACAGTGAGAAGCGAGAATCTTGGCGGATATGGAGATACGACTATTCCCCTATCTGGAAATGTGCAATACTTTGAGAACAGGAGAGTTATTACGTGCGAGTTAAAGAGATGACGGTTGAAAATTGTCCCGCTTGTATTAAATAGCTCCGCGTGACCTTCCTGTGCTGTTCGCTATATAGGAGACCAAATGCCAATAAAAAAAACTACATCGATGCGCATCATCTTATCTCCACGCAGAAACAGAACTCAGCGCGAGCTAGAGCATCGAACAATAGGACGACAAGATACCCTGAATCAGCACTGTCAGTACGGGACCAATCTTCTTCATCGAAAGTGATTGCTCCTTTCGGGATGTCACTGGGCGTGGACCAGGTTCGCGAATTTTTTCTGGTCTCGGCCTTGCGCTGATAAGCTTTTATGGCAGAGACGTTATCTCTGCAATATTGCGACCCCCGATGATCATGTTTACCCTACGATGATTTTTTTCGTTGCCCTTCTCTTCCTGCCTTCTTCCACGCTTTCCCCCGTTTGGTTCCCTCCGAAGAGTTCTCCAGCAAGCAGTTTTTCGGCCAACCTCTCACCGAGAACTTTGCAGTTATTGGTCGAGTGATTGGGGGCCAGGTTAAATTTGCAGAAAACATTCTTGTCGTAATCCAAATTTCGAGTCCATGTGTTTCTCGTCTTCTGGCCTTGCTCCGATCTGGAGTTAATAGTGTAGTTGCGAGGGTTTTTCTTTTTTAACTTCTGATCTGACCTTGGATCCTTCGACGAATTTGTCGTCGGCTTCCACTTCTGAGACAAGACCTTTGTCTCTTCTTTGATGATGATGTAATCCATGTCTTCGTGAAGCGCATCCTGGATCGTACGCGGCTTCTCCAAAGTTATCCACTTGCTGAACTTTGATTTGTACAAGAGTGTCATCCGAAGCGCGTCTATTGCGACTTTGTCTCTTCTCTCGCTGAATCTAGCCATGACGGTTTTGAACCATTTTATGAACTTGCTGAGAGTCTCGTCCTCTGCCTGGGATAAGCTCCGAAGGTCGACATCAAAGGTCTCTCGATCTTATTTCTTGAGAAACTCTTAGGTGAGCTGGCGGAAGCTTCCGATGGAGTTTTGCCTAAGACGAGAAAATCACTTGAAAGCTGCTCCTCAGTGTTTTCCAAGAAGAGGCAGCATTCGCCGGCGTCTCTTTTCCTTTCTCTGAACCTGGCTCTTCCCATCGCGGCCTGAAAAGCCTGTAAGTGTGCCTTGGGATCAGTAGTACCATCGTATGGCATCACTTTTATCTTTCCAGATCCGAAAAGCTAGTTTTGGTGATGCGAGTAGTGAAAGTCATTTTACGAACCTCCTCGAGGAGCAGATCTATCTCCGATGCGTTGCTAGTAGCGTGACGGATTTGAGACTTCACTGATCTAACTTCGGCTACCCTTTTCTTGAGATGATCGCGGAGATCGCGAATTTTAATTTTTTTGCTAGAAGTTTTCCGACTTTGTGGTCGTTTGCTTTGAATGATCTGAGTTTGCTCCTCGGCTAGTTCTTCATGTTTGTTCCACAAGATAGCTTCTTCTTCTGCGGTCATAGGGTTGTGAAACTGGGACTCATCTCGATTTGCTCGGCTCCTTGTGCGGCGTGGATGTACGTCTGTCTCTTTCTCTGTAGGCTAGGACTGGCTCCTAGAGTCCACGTCGACGTCTTTGATTTCTTCTCTTTCTTTATCTTCCTCGATAAGAGGGAAATCTCCCGGGTTTTTTCGTGTTGACGGGGGGGGGGGGGGGGGGGGGGGCTTACTTCTTCATGATTTTGTCCTGACGGCTTCCCCTGTGCGTTGTCGGACCGGTCTTAAGGAGTCGTGAAATCGAGTCTTCTTCCGCGGATTCGGGTTGCTCCACACGGAAAAATGACCTTGTTCCTCGATGTTAGGGTTTCAACCTGTTTAACGAGAGAACTCATGAACTTGTCTTGTTTTTACGACTTTTGTCGCTGGAGTGTTTTCAACGTGATGTTTTACGCTGGAGTGTTTTCAACGTTCTCGTCCCGAGGTTGTTGGTTGTTGAGATCGTGAGATGACATGCTTGATCGAGCGTTGGTGGCTGAGAGTTATATTGATTCGTATCCCCCTCCTTCTAGCGCCAAACTGTGGGAACACAAAATTCGCACTGTCGATTTCCGTTGATTTAGCAAGGCAAGGTAAACCTAGGTTTGCCAGATGTCAAAAACTTCAAATGACCAAACAGTGGGAACAAACGATATGCCAATGAATTATTAAAAACGAAAAGAGACCAAAGAGGATTTTATCCTGAATCTGCGATTTGAGCGTTACAACAGGTTAAACCTTGGCTGAAAGATCCGTCGGCGAGTTCCAAGTTCTAACCTTGTAAGACTTGAATAACCTAGTTGAGTCGCATCTCGATAACAGGAAACATAAATATGCCTTATTGCCCTAAATGCTATGTTTGCTCTGAGTAAGATTTTTCGTATCCCTTTACATCCTCAGCCTTAAAACCCTTATATACTCCTCGCAGAGGCATTTTGATCTTCCCCTTTTTTCCCTCAATCGAGTTTATCATTTCGCGGAAATCTTCCATTTTCCGTCGATCTTCGTGATTATCTTTGGAACTTAACATTTATCTTCTGAACTTTTAGGGTCAAAATCAGTTACGACGGAAACAACGTCAAAATCCTACCGGTAAATGCGCCCTTTGTGAAAAAGAGAGATAATATCTCGGAAAAAGGGAACAGGAAAAATCGAGGTCCAATCTTGGCTGACCACGAAGGAACGGTCTGCATAAATGAGCCGTCTGGAAGAGTTTGTCTTAAGACCTCAGGTAAAAGTATCCCCGATTGGAAATACGGCGGAACAACAAGAATAATCGATCATCCAACTCACCGGACAAAGAAGTTGGCCGAGCAAGACGTCCAACTCGTCGAACGAGCAAATCAAACCATAAAAATCGAACAACTCGCCCATTTGGCAAGTTGGCCAATGCAGGCCGAACAACTCACCCGTTTGACCATGTTGGACGGCATGGCTCAATCAACTCGCCCGTTCGGCGAGTTGGGTGAATCAAGACGACCAACTCGCCCGTTCGGCGAGTTGGACAAGCCAACTCGCCGAACGGGGGAGTTGGTGGGTCAAGATGACCAACTCCCCCGTTTTGCGAGTTGGGCTTGTCCAACTCTCGAAACGGGCGAGTTAGGTAGCAGAAGCAATCTGAATCGCCCGTTTGGCAAGTCGAATCAATCAATCCATTTTCACCTTGTCCTCGTAACTCCTCCTTTCAAGATTTGATCAAACTTATCGTTATTTCGTTTGGATCAGGATTGACATTGTTCTTTTACCGAAAGAAACTCGTTTTCTCGTGAAAGAATCGGGTCGATCGTATAATACAAAACGGTTAACTAAACACCTGGAGGTGCACGCCCCACACGAAAGATCCTAACTCTCGGATGACATTGTCTTAAGAATGCTCTTTCGATATAATCGTAGAAATTGCTAAGTCAAAAAACGGCTCGAGAGGATCTAAAACTTGGCTAAAGACCCACTCACGATTTTATCCAAAATCGAGCCCAAACTTTGTGACGGTTTATCTTATATTTTTCAGGAATTGATAAACTTTTCGATTCTTATGCCCTCTCGGGCCCTTTTACAATTTTATTGAAGAGCACTTCTTAAACGACGTCAATTCCGAAGAGATTTCAAATCCATCGTATAGTGCAGGCAAGGTGTTTATTCGACCGTTGCCATTTACATGATCAATTCGAACTTTATACGATGAAACGAGTTCTTACGGTAAAGTTCAAACATCAATCTCGATCGAGATGAAACAAGAGCGAGTTCGATCCAATTTCGAAGAAGGGAGTTACGAGTACGGGATGAAAAGGAATTTGTTGATCCAACTCGCCGAACGAGCGAGTTGAATTTCTTGTTCGACCCAACTCGCCCGTTCGGCGAGTTGTTCGTCTTGTTTAATCGCACTCGCCGAATGGGCGAGTGGTCGGCCCATGCTTCCCAACTCGGTCGTTCGGCGAGTTGGTCAGCTTGTGCGATCCAGTTCTCCCGTTTGGCGAGTTGGACAACTTGCTTGGCCAACTCTTCCGTTCGGTGAGTTAGAAAATCAAGCCTAACAGTTGTTTTGTTGTTTTGATGCTCGGGGATCCGTTTGGCTGAGGCCTAAAGTAACTTTTCTCGAAGACTTATCGTGCAAACCCTCCTTCAGAATCCATACGAAACTCGATTTCTATTTTCTGCTCTTTTTTATTAAATATTATCTCTCTTGTTTTAAAGACGACATCTCTCGGGAAGTTTCTGACAATGATTTCGCCTTAACCGATTTTGACCCCAAAACCTAGACTCATAGTTGTATGTGTCCTAAGTTCAGGTATCTAGTTAACTCTAGAACGCAAGCATTAAGAAAAATTCCAAAGATTGATATTACTTCATCCTAGCAATCCTATTTTATGGCTAATTCATCAGTACAATTATGAACCTTGAATCTAATAGGTGAATTACTCATACATGATCAAAGAAAACATGATAAACTGAATAATATAATGCATAGAATAATAATTGGGGTTCCAATAAAAATCTTTGATGAAGTTCACATCTTCTTCCCTAAACTACTAAAAACTCAATGCAAGAAAACTAAAAGCTGTAAAAACTTGATGTGTGTGGTGTGGTGGTTGCTCTGCCGAAACAATGGCAGAACCTATATAAACTAGGTCAAAACTTGTCCAGGGGCATTCTCGTAATTCATCTTAAATTGGGCTTAATGACCGCCAATACTCTGCGAGTGGGTCGTCGATCGATGGTCATGCTTGACATGGACTTGTGCTTAGCTGAATGTGAACATCTACTGGATATCTCTTTGAATACTCTAACAAGCTCCTTGATCTCCATAATGCTCCAAAACATACATGGACCTGTAAAGACTCTAAAACACAGTCCAGACACATAAAGTAAACTCCAAATAGGGTCCCAATAATGGTCTAAAACTGGTATATAACAAGGTATATCACATTCAAAAACTAAATAAAACTAAACCATACAATGGTGTACACGACTGATCACAGATAAGAAGCTTAACAAATCAGTCCACTGGTTCCAAACAAAATTGTTCTGAACTAGAAGCTAAAGCTTACCACTTTTTCTCAAGGTTTAAATGAACTCAGTTGCAATAAGGTTCAATCTTAACACACCTCTAACCTGATCAAAAAAAAGATATCCATGTAAGTTCAAGATCAGAAACAGAATAACTCGTTTTGGTTACCAAACAAGAACTGAAGCTTAAGCAAAACTGATCTCATCAAATCCTTATGTTATTACCGATAAAATCAAAGGCTGAAGAACATGGTGTTTCTCCCCTTCAGGACACCAAACCTTCAACTCTTAAACACACCAAAACACACTTCACTTCTCTGATTCATGTCAAAAATGGAGAGAAAGGGTCTTCCAAGCTCACTTCACTTCTCTAATTTTCTTTGAATTTTTCATGAAGTTCCTCAGAGATTTTTCTCTGATTTTTTTTTCTCTTTCCCTATGATTTTTTCTCAGGTTTTTCTTGCAGTAACAGGACGTCCTGGAGGAGAGATGATGGTAATTTATACCATATGTTTTTGCTTCAGCTAAGGGTTTTCTCTTTAAGCAAGCTGTAGTTTGGAGAGAACATGCGGCAACCAGCTTCAGCAGAAGCAGCTCACATTTCCCTTCCATTAACAAAGCTGCAAGCAGCTTGTGATTTGCACCTGATTTTTTTATGATCAAGCAGGTAAGCATGGAGGCTGGTGCAAGTCACATGACAACTTAAATAACTAATCAACCAAGCAACTTGTGCAAGGCATGTTACTGATCAGTAAAATAGTTAGAAAGCTGGTTGATAATTCGGAACAGTTTTCGACCGGATGTCCTTCGTCCTTCAGTTCTCGTCCTGCTTTTGGATAAACTCGTCCATAATTAATAAAACTCGGAAAAATAATGAACAATCCACCAGAACTATCAAGTGAAGTTCTTTCGACCACAAGACAGTCCCGTCGAGACATTAATTCACTTGGTCGATATTTATATTAATTCTGATCGACCAACTCCAAACTGGTTGAGCGGGATCTTTCTTGACCAAAAATTCAATGGCTCATGAGCGTCATTACACACACACTCTCTCGTCTCCCACGGGCGATCTCTCTCTCTCTCTCTCTCTCTCTCTCTCTCTCTCTATCTCTCTCTCTCTCTCTCTCTCTCTCTCTCTCTCTCTCTCTCTCTTGTCGCCCACATGAAATTACTCACCCTCTCTCTGGTCGCCCACGGGCAATCATTCACTCTCTCTCTTGTCGCCCACAGGAAATTACTCACCCTCTCTCTCGTCGCCCACGGGTTATCATTCACTCTCTCTCTTGTCGCTTACGGGCGATCACTTACTCAGTCTCTCGTCGCCCGTGGGTGATCACTCACTCTCTTTCTCGTCGCCCTCGGGCAATCACTCTCACTCGCTCTCTCATTTCCCTCGAGCGACCACTCTCTCCCTCTCGTTGCCATATAGAGACCACACCATTTCCTCTCGTTGCCATCGGGCGACGTCACATGAACTTTCCTCGTCTCATCCCTACAACTCTCTATTTCTAGTATTGACCAAACTTTCTTTTTTTTGTCTCGATTGGTATCACCGTTGAAATCTTACGAGGAAAATAGCAAGGAAAAGTTTTCTCGTAAGAACTTTGAATCAATCATACAAAACGATAATGGTTAACTAAACACTATTGCTATCTTTAATGTAAGAACAGTTTTATTATTTTACGGATCCAACGACACATAAACTAACATCGTATGAAAAGCGATTTCTCCAAAGAAAATCGTAAAATGCTTAATTCATACAACGGGCCAGAAAGGTCTAAAACGCAGCAAAAGGCCCATTTACGATTTCGGACGAGTTTGAACCCGATAACAATGAAGGTTTACCTATTACCGGCAGAAGATAAATGGAAAAGAAGATAAATATTAAATTCTCAGATAATCATGAAACATCGAGATGATAAGGAAGATTTTCGCGAAGAGATAGACTCGAATAGGGGGCAGAAACGGAAAGACAACCGACCTTGGGAGCATATATAAGAGAAACCAAGGCAAGGAGACATGGACGATCTTTCAGAGCTCTTAGAAAAGTTTCCACTTAGAACCCTTAGGCCATATTATAGACATCCTTAGTTTTCTATGACCTGCACTCTAATACTAGATGAGCTCGCAAAGGACAAAACCACAGCTCGCAACAACGCTGGAAAACAACTCAAGAACTGACTGATCCTATGGCCTACGCTTACGCAAATACCCAATACTCGAGAAATTCAAAAACCAAGTCGCAAATTTTCGCCACAAGAAGAGTACCGAAACGAGCTCGTAATTTATCTGTCAAAAAAGAAAGGGCAACGATAAAAATCTATCAACCCCCACGTGATTTATTTGTCTAAGAAGAAAGCGCAATGACGGAATCAACGTCAGAAACCAACCGGTAAATGCGCCATTTGTGAGAGAAAAAGATAATATCTCAGAAAAAGGGAACGGGAAAAATCGACGTCAAATCTTGGCAGACCACGAAGGAACGGTCTGCATAAATTAGCCATCATGAATATTTTTTCTTAAGACCTCAGGTAAACGTATCCCCGAACGGCAATACGATGAAATGGCTAGAAGACTCGATCATCCAACTCCCTGAACGGATAAGTTGGCTGATCAAGATGTCCAACTCATTGAACACGCAAATGGAACCACAAGAACCGACCAACTCGCCAAACAGGTAAGTTGGCCAATGCAGGCAGACAAACTCGCCCGTTCCACGAGTTGCACAGCATGGCTCAACCAACTCGTCCGTTCGGCGAGTTGGACGGCATGGCTCAACCAACTCGCCCGTTCGGTGAGTTGGACAAGCCCAACTCTCCAAACGAGCGAGTTAGGTAGCACAAGCAATCCGAGTCTCCAGTTCGGCAAGTCGGATCAATCAATCCATTTTCACCTCGTTCTCATAACTCCCTCTTTCGAAATTTGATCAAACTTATCTTTATTTCGTCTCGATCGGGATTGGCATTGGACTTTTACCAAAAGAAACTTGTTTTCTCGTGAAAGGATCGGGTCAATCATATAAGACAATAATAGTTACCTAAACACCTGGATTCGCACGTCCCATACGAAAGATCCTAACTCTCCGACGATGTTATCTTAAGAATGCTCTTTCGATAAAATCGTAGAAACGCCTAAGTCAAAAAACGGCCCGAGAGGGTCTAAAACTCACCCAAAGGTCCACTCACAATTTTATCCAAAATCGAGCCCAAACTTTGTAACGGTTTATCTTATATTTTGCACGAAGGGATAAATGTTAATTCTGGAAGATAAATGTCAATATAGGAGGATAAATATTAAGTTTCCAAAGATAATCATGAAGATCAAGGAAAAAAGGATTTCTGCGAAGCGATAAATTCGACCAAGGGCAGAAGGGGAAAAAGCAAACCGCCTCTACAGGAGTATATAAAGAATTCGAGGGTGAGGATGCAAGGGAGACTCAAAAATCTCTACTCAGAGCACACGTACCAGTTAGAGCATTTAGGCAACTTTCCGTTTTTGATATTTGAGCTGCGACTCAACTAGGGTTTTGAAGTCTTAGGCTGTTAAATCT
The DNA here is from genome assembly GCA_905132765.1 of Moricandia arvensis. Lineage (NCBI taxonomy): Eukaryota > Viridiplantae > Streptophyta > Magnoliopsida > Brassicales > Brassicaceae > Moricandia > Moricandia arvensis. Next base: position 26,193 of record CAJHQP010006905.1, on the reverse strand, counting down.
AGGGATCTCGCCGACAGCTCTCATAGCCAAGGCTTTTATCCTATTGTAAACGCTCATACGCAAATTCAGTATAAGACATCTTATTGCTCTCTTTTTGATTCTTACTTTATTTTCATGTTCTTACTTCGTATTCTAATTGATTGGCGTGTGGCTTAGCAGATATCCTGGACCTCTGAGAAACTACGGTTTACCCTTCCTAATTCAACGGAAATCGACAGTGCGTAATTCTGTTCACACATGAACTTAGCATTTATCTCTTCCTGCAAAATAAAAGATAGACTGTCATAACGATTGGGCTCGATTTCGTGTAAAACCACAAGTGGGATTATAGTCAAGTTTGAGACCTTCTCGGGCCGTTTTTTGACTTAAGTGTTTTTACAATTTTATCAAAAGAGGACTTCTAAAACGACTTCGATTCCGAAGAGATTCGAATCCCTCGTATAGTGCAAGAAACTTTAGGTGTTTAGTCGATCGTTGCCATTTTCCACTATCAATTCGAACTTTTTACGATGAAACAAGTTCTTACGTAAAGTTCTAATGTCAATCTCGATCGAGATGAAACAAGAACGAGTTCAGTCCGATTTCGAAGGAGGGAGTTAGGACGACGGGATGAAAATGGATTGGTTGATCCAACTCACCGAAGGAGGGAGTTGGATTGCTTGTTCGACCCAACTCGCCCGTTCGGCGAGTTGGTCGTCTTGTTTGATCCAACTCGCCCATTCGGAGAGTTGGAGTGTTCAAACTGGCCTAATGGGCGAGTGGTCGGCCCATGCTGCCTAACTCGCTCGTTCGGAAAGTTGGTCAGCTTGTGCGGTCCAACTCGCCCGGTTGGCAAGTTGGACGACTTGCTTGGCCAACTCTTCCGTTCGGTGAGTTGGACAATCTAGCCTTATAGTCGTTTTGTTGTTTTGATGCTTTGGGATCCGTTTGTTCGAGGCGTAAAGTAACCTTTCTCAAAGACTTATTGTGCGAACCCTCCTTCGGAATCCATACGAAACTCGATTTTGATTTTCTCGCTCTTCTTTTTTTAAAATTTTATCTCTTTATTTTTAAAGAGGACGTCTCTCTGGAAGTTTCTGACATTGATTTCGTCGTAATCGATTTTGACCCCAACACCTAGTCTCGTAGTTGTCCATGTCCTAAGTTCAGGTATCTAGTTAACTACTCTAGAATGCAAATATTAAGCACAATTCCAAAGATTGGTATTACTTCATCCTAGCAATCCTATTTTGGGGCTAATTCATCAGTACAATTATGAACCCTAAATCTAAAAGGTGAATTACTCAGACATGATCAAAGAAAACATGATAAACTGAGTAATATAATGCATATAATAATAATTGGGGTTCCAATACAGATCTCTGATGAAGTTCAGATCTTCTCCCCTAAACTACTAAAAACTCAATGCAGGAAAACTAAAAGCTGTAAAAACTTAACGTGTGTGGTGTGGTGGTTGTTCTCCCAAAACAATGGCAGAACCTGTGTAAACTAGGTCAAGACTCGTCCAGGGACATTCTCCAAATTCATCTTAACTTGGGCTTAAAGTCCGCCAATACTCTGCGAGTGGGCCGTTGATTGAGAGCAAGAATGCTCTGTCGATCGATGGTCATGCTTGACATCGACTCGTACTTAGCTGAATGTGAACAGCTACTGGATATCTCTCTGAATACTCTAACAAGCTCCACAATCTCATAATGCTCCAAAAGGTACATGGACCTGTAAAGACTCTAAAACACAGTCCATACACACATAGTAAACTCCAAATAGGGTCCCAATGATGGTCTAAAACTGGTAAATAATAAGGTATATCACATTCCAAAACGAAATAAAACTGAACCGTACAATGGTGTAGACGACTGATCACAGAAAAGAACCTTAACAAATCAGTCCACTGGTTCCAAACAAAACTGTTCACATAATGGTGAGAAAGGGTCTTCCAAGCTCACTTCACGTCTCTAATTTTCTTTGAGTTTTTCATGAAGTTCCTCAGAGATTTTTCTCTGAATTTTTCTCTCTTTCTCTATGATTCTTTCTCAGGTTTTTCTTGCAGTAACAGGATGTCCTGGAGGAGAGATGATTGTATTTTATAACATATGTGGTTGCTTCAGCTAAGGGTTTTCTCTTTAAGCAAGCTGTAGTTTGGAGAGAACATGTGGCAACCAGCTTCAGCAGAAGCGCTCACATTTCCCTTCCATGAAGAAAGCTGCAAGCAGCTTGTGATTTGCACATGAATTTTTATGATCAAGCAGGTAAGCATGCAGGCTGGTGCAAGTCACATGAAAACTTAAATAACTAATCAACCAAGCACCTTGTGCAAGGCATGTTACTGATCAGTAAGATAGATAGAAAGCTAGTTGATAATTCGGAACAATTTTCGACCAGATGTCCTTCGTCCTTCAGTTCTCGTCCTGCTTTTGGATAAACTCGTCCATATTTAATAAAACTTGGAAAAAATAATGAATGCTCCACCAGAACTATCAAGGGAAGTTCTTCCGACCACAAGACAGTCCCGTCGAGACATTAATTCACTTGGTCGATATTTATATTAATTCTGATCGACCAACTCCAAACTGGTTGAGCGGGATCTTTTTTTACCAAAAATTCAATGGCTCATGAGGGTCATTACACACACTCTCTCTCGTCGCCCACGGGCGATCACTCTCTCTCTCACTCTCTCTCTCTCTCTCTCTCTCTCTCTCTCTCTCTCTCTTTCTCTCTCTCTCTCTCTCTCTCTCTCTCTCTCTCTCTCTCGTCGCCGACGGGCTATCATTCACTCTCTCTCATGTCGCCGGCAGGCGATCACTCACTCAGTCTCTCGTCGCCCTTGGGGGATCACTCACTCCCTTTCTCATCGCCCTCAGGCGATCACTCTCACTCGCTCTCTCATTTCCCTCGAGCGGCCACTCTCTCCCTCTCGTCGCCATATGGCGACCACACCATCTCCTCTCGTTTCCATCAGGCGACGTCACATGAACTTCGCTAGTCTCATCCCCACAACTCTCTCTTTCGAGTCTTGACCAAACTGGCTCTTGTTTTGTCTCGGTTGGTATCACCATTGAAATCTTACAAGGAAAATAGCAAGGACAAGTTTTCTCGTAAGAACTTTGAAACAATCGTATAAAACGAAAATGGTTAACTAAACACTATTGTTACCTTTAATGTAAGAACAACTTTATTATTTCGCGGAACCAACGACACATAAACTAACATCTATGAAAAGTGTTTTCTCTGAAGAAAATCGTAAAAATGCTTAAGTCATAAAACGGGCCAGAAAGGTCTAAAACGCAGGAAAAGGCCCATCTACGATTTCAGACGATTTTGAGTCCGATTACAATGAAGTTTTACCGATTACCCAAAGAAGATAAATGTTAAATTCTTAGATAATCATGAAACGAGAGGATAAGGAAGATTTCCGCAAAAAGATAGACTCGAATCGGGGGCATAAACAAAAAGACGACCGACCTTGGGAGCATATATAAGAGAAGCCAAGGCAAGGAGACATGGATGATCTTCAAGAGGTTTTAGAAATTTTTGCACTTAGAAACCTTAGGCATTATTCTCGACATGCTTAGTTTTCTATGTCTGCACTCTAATACTAGACGAACTAGCAAAGGCAGTTCGATCACTTCTGGAAACTCTATAAACTGAACTACGTTCAGCTTGATCCCCGAAAGGGAGAATTCGGACCTCAAGGAAAGTATGGTATTCTTCACTTGCCTTCGCTTACTGAAATCGACAGTGTGAATTTTGCTTCACATAGTTTGGTTCTAAAAGGAGGGGGTAGCGGATTACTCTAACCCACGGCCACAAAACGCTTGATCAAAATGATGCTTGGAAATACAAAAGACAAAATCGCAGCTCGTAACAACACTGGAAAACAACTCCAGAAGTGACTGATCCTATGGCCAACGCTTACGCAAATACCCAATACTCGAGAAAGTCGAAAACCAAGTCACATGAACTTCGCTAGTCTCATCCCCACAACTCTCTCTTTCGAGTCTTGACCAAACTGGCTCTTGTTTTGTCTCGGTTGGTATCACCATTGAAATCTTACAAGGAAAATAGCAAGGACAAGTTTTCTCGTAAGAACTTTGAATCAATCGTATAAAACGATAATGGTTAACTAAACACTATTGTTACCTTTAATGTAAGAACAACTTTATTATTTCGCGGAACCAACGCCACATAAACTAACATCTATGAAAAGCGTTTTCTCTGAAGAAAATCGTAAAAATGCTTAAGTCATAAAACGGGCCAGAAAGGTCTAAAACGCAGGAAAAGGCCCATCTACGATTTCAGAAGATTTTGAGTCCGATTACAATGAAGGTTTACCTATTACCCGAAGAAGATAAATGTTAAATTCTTAGATAATCATGAAACGAGAGGATAAGGAAGATTTCCGCAAAAAGATAGACTCGAATCGGGGGCATAAACAAAAAGACGACCGACCTTGGGAGCATATATAAGAGAAGCCAAGGCAAGGAGACATGGACGATCTTCAAGAGGTTTTAGAAATTTTTGCACTTAGAAACCTTAGGCATTATTCTCGACATGCTTAGTTTTCTATGTCTGCACTCTAATACTAGACGAACTAGCAAAGGCAGTTCGATCACTTCTGGAAACTCTATAAACTGAACTACATTCAGCTTGATCCCCGAAAGGGAGAATTCGGACCTCAAGGAAAGTATGGTATTCTTCACTTGCCTTCGCTTACTGAAATCGACAGTGTGAATTTTGCTTCACATAGTTTGGTTCTAAAAGGAGGGGGTAGCGGATTACTCTAACCCACGGCCACAAAACGCTTGATCAAAATGATGCTTGGAAATACAAAAGACAAAATCGCAGCTCGTAACAACACTGGAAAACAACTCCAGAAGTGACTGATCCTATGGCCAACGCTTACGCAAATACCCAATACTCGAGAAAGTCGAAAACCAAGTCACATGAACTTCGCTAGTCTCATCCCCACAACTCTCTCTTTCGAGTCTTGACCAAACTGGCTCTTGTTTTGTCTCGGTTGGTATCACCATTGAAATCTTACAAGGAAAATAGCAAGGACAAGTTTTCTCGTAAGAACTTTGAATCAATCGTATAAAACGATAATGGTTAACTAAACACTATTGTTACCTTTAATGTAAGAACAACTTTATTATTTCGCGGAACCAACGCCACATAAACTAACATCTATGAAAAGCGTTTTCTCTGAAGAAAATCGTAAAAATGCTTAAGTCATAAAACGGGCCAGAAAGGTCTAAAACGCAGGAAAAGGCCCATCTACGATTTCAGAAGATTTTGAGTCCGATTACAATGAAGGTTTACCTATTACCCGAAGAAGATAAATGTTAAATTCTTAGATAATCATGAAACGAGAGGATAAGGAAGATTTCCGCAAAAAGATAGACTCGAATCGGGGGCATAAACAAAAAGACGACCGACCTTGGGAGCATATATAAGAGAAGCCAAGGCATGGAGACATGGACGATCTTCAAGAGGTTTTAGAAATTTTTGCACTTAGAAACCTTAGGCCTTATTCTCGACATGCTTAGTTTTCTATGTCTGCACTCTAATACTAGACGAACTAGCAAAGGCAGTTCGATCACTTCTGGAAACTCTATAAACTGAACTACGTTCAGCTTGATCCCCGAAAGGGAGAATTCGGACCTCAAGGAAAGTATGGTATTCTTCACTTGCCTTCGCTTACTGAAATCGACAGTGTGAATTTTGCTTCACATAGTTTGGTTCTAAAAGGAGGGGGTAGCGGATTACTCTAACCCACGGCCACAAAACGCTTGATCAAAATGATGCTTGGAAATACAAAAGACAAAATCGCAGCTCGTAACAACACTGGAAAACAACTCCAGAAGTGACTGATCCTATGGCCAACGCTTACGCAAATACCCAATACTCGAGAAAGTCGAAAACCAAGTCACATGAACTTCGCTAGTCTCATCCCCACAACTCTCTCTTTCGAGTCTTGACCAAACTGGCTCTTGTTTTGTCTCGGTTGGTATCACCATTGAAATCTTACAAGGAAAATAGCAAGGACAAGTTTTCTCGTAAGAACTTTGAATCAATCGTATAAAACGATAATGGTTAACTAAACACTATTGTTACCTTTAATGTAAGAACAACTTTATTATTTCGCGGAACCAACGCCACATAAACTAACATCTATGAAAAGCGTTTTCTCTGAAGAAAATCGTAAAAATGCTTAAGTCATAAAACGGGCCAGAAAGGTCTAAAACGCAGGAAAAGGCCCATCTACGATTTCAGAAGATTTTGAGTCCGATTACAATGAAGGTTTACCTATTACCCGAAGAAGATAAATGTTAAATTCTTAGATAATCATGAAACGAGAGGATAAGGAAGATTTCCGCAAAAAGATAGACTCGAATCGGGGGCATAAACAAAAAGACGACCGACCTTGGGAGCATATATAAGAGAAGCCAAGGCAAGGAGACATGGACGATCTTCAAGAGGTTTTAGAAATTTTTGCACTTAGAAACCTTAGGCATTATTCTCGACATGCTTAGTTTTCTATGTCTGCACTCTAATACTAGACGAACTAGCAAAGGCAGTTCGATCACTTCTGGAAACTCTATAAACTGAACTACGTTCAGCTTGATCCCCGAATCGGAGAATTCGGACCTCAAGGAAAGTATGGTATTCTTCACTTTCCTTCGCTTACTGAAATCGATAGTGTGAATTTTGCTTCACATAGTTTGGTTCTAAAAGGAGGGGGTAGCGGATTACTCTAACCCACGGCCACAAAACGCTTGATCAAAATGATGCTTGGAAATACAAAAGACAAAATTGCAGCTCGCAACAGCACTGGAAAACAACTCCAGAAGTGACTGATCCTATGGCCAACGCTTACGCAAATACCCAATACTCGAGAAAGTCGAAAACCAAGTCGCGAATTTTCGCCACAAGAAGAGTACCGAAACGAGCTCGTGATTTCCCTTTCTAAAAATAAAGGGCAACGATAAAAATCTATCAACCCCCATATAGTTCGTCTCATTACCAAGTTGGAGAAATCTCAACATGTAAGGGTCCGACCAAAATACGTTTTTCTAAAGGTTATTTAAAAAAAAATTCTTGCACTCCTCGAAACCGCAGAGAAACCCTAGTTTACTCGAGCAAATAGAAGTATGCAAATTTGGGTTGCCAATTCCTTCTTCCTGGTAAATTTTGAAGAAATGAATTTGATTTCTATAAAATCATTCGAAACTTAAAACGGTTGATGAATACGAAACAAAACAGAACAAAACGGGAGACCATATCCCTCACTGCAAAAACGTCTTCCGAAACCTAAAATTTCGCAAAAATCCAAGCGCCACTTCTATAGTAACACATTCAGCGAACTCTCAATGTTTGTCACCTAAGCTTTCTTCAGAAAAACTACTCAAAATTCCCTTGGACAACCTTACGGAAGCGGAAAATTTTCTGATAAAGTTTGATTGCGATAATTAAGCTCATCACAGCCAGAGTTTCTGATACTAAAACCCAGAAACTAAAATAGCAGAATAAAATGTTTAGAGAATCTGAGTTTTGATGAACGTTTTGAGAGGCTTTAGAGAAGATTAGAATAAAGACTCAAGAAAATCTGAGCCTATTGAGGAATCATGACTAAGAGACTAAGATAATGCTTAAAACTGTCTAACTATTATTGATGATGGGGTTACAATATATATAGAGAGATTACAAAAGCTTAATGAACAAAGGATAAGGGTGGGCGTGTCTAGTCAAAGGAACAGGAGTGTCCCATTTCTATGATCAGGTTTCTAGTTAATTACTCTATAAGCAAGCAATAAGAAAAATAATGTGAAGGATACAATAAACACCCTATAAATTCTATTGTTTGGCAAATCCATAAAAATCCTAGAAAACCTAAACCTAGCATGTGGGTTTACTCAGAAATGATATTTACCACAGAAATCATAGGTGAATAGATATAATTGCAATAAAATAAATATAACAAACCAAAAGAGCTTCAATTGTACTCTAAAGGGGTTCCTATCTTCTCTCTTAACTAAGTACAATGAATAGAATAATGAGTTGTGAGCGTAGCCGTCAATGAAGGCTTAGAAAACACACAGATAGGGTTTAAGGTCGGCCAAGGGTATTGGGGTAATTTGTGGTAGCTTTTGGGCTTAAGTCAGTCTTCAAATATAATTTGCCCACGTTCTTGCGTCACCGTTGATCGACGGTCACCGTCGATCGACAATAAGTCTGCGCCGTCGATCGACACTAATTCATCTTCTCGACAGCTTCCTCTCTCGAGGCAGACTGGACTCTTTAGTAAAACTGGCATAACTTCTGATGCAAGATGCTGATTGACCTCAAACCTGTGGAGTTGGAAAGATAACTCAACGCTCTAGCTTGTGTCAAAATATGGGATCAATATAACTGTGGGAACGTTTCTATTCTTACCTAAACATCTGACGCGTCTGTGAAGTTCTGCACCTCAAAAAGCTCCAAAATCACCAAAGTTCTGTAGAACGTATCTGAACCTGAAAACACTCTAAAATATACTCCAAAACCATATTATTGATACTAAAAAGCACATATACTATGGCCTAAAGGTGGTAAAATCCATGGCATGTCAACAAGCTTCCATGAATCAAGCCCTAAAGGAAAAACCGAGTCATAGATGCCTTATGATCTGAGTGTCGATCGACATTGTTAAGTATCAATCGATACTCGTGACGCTCTGTCAAGCGACACGTGCCCGGTTTTCATCAATCGATGCTGGTATATCAACTCATCTTGCTCAGATCTTTTTTTAGTATGACCTGAAATAAAATAACTCCAAAAATTAGGAAAAAAAGAAAAATCAATACTAATTTAAAACTTATCTGACAATGGGTTGCTTCCCACTCAGCGTTTATTTTCATTCATTAGCTTGATTTCTGGAGATATGATTAAGTTCGGATGAGAATGAGAACTTGCTCCAAAACAAGTCTCTATGTCTTCCTTCCCATTTTGCTTATATTGTTGACCAAAGCTCTTGCGGAAGCATCTCCTCTATCTCTCAGCTCTAAATCACATATCACTCTAACCTTGGTAAAAGGCTGTAGATCTCCTCTGCAGTACAATATATACTCAACATTTCCCTCATTACATTGTCAAGGAACTAGTGACAAGAAATCTACATCTACATTCTTTTTCTTATTTCTTGCCAATCCCCCATACTTTAGTTTTTCAATCTCGGTCTGCTCTGAAATTTTGAGGGTTTCGATTGATGCTAATGGCTGAGTGTCGATTGACACTGATTCTGGTTCCGCAGTCTCACGATTTGAATAAGCTGTAGGTGCTCGATCTTCAACAACTCTATGCATGAAATAATCTCCTCGCTTGTATTCTTCTCCACAGGATTGTTGAAGACAGTTTCGTCAACATTAGTCAGACACATCTTATTCTTCTTTAGATCACAAACTGTTCCACTATAGCCATGAAGGCTCTTCCGATTAGAAGAGAAGATTTCCAACCTGGTTTGATCTCCATGACATGAAAGTCCACAGGGACAGTGCAATCCCCTATCTCTTCTTGAAAATTCTTGATCATGCCGGCTGAGTTTTCCTTGGAGTTATCCATGAAGGTTCCGCCTATAACTCTAATCAGCTCAAAATTTTATTTGGCCATGATTCTGACCACAGATCCAGTATCGCAGAGGGCGTATAGGAAATTGGAGTCATGTATAAAGCATGGAATTAGAAACTTCCTAGGGTGTTGTTCCTTCTTCGGTGTCTTCTTGTGTTTATTACTGATCTTATTAAACAACAGCTCAATGCCCTTATCTGTCTCCTTACTCTCTCTGAAGAAATTACCAAGTCGGTACTTATGATAGGCATCCTCGAAAGACATACCCTTAGGAACCCTCTTCACTCTCTTGTGAAATCCGTTTTGTTCAGCATTGTTAGCTTCTCTCGTGAGGTGTTTGGGAACATAGGGTTTCCTAGATTTCACACTCTTCTCTTAAATTATTTCTTTCTTTGCATGCTAATCCATGAATGGTACATGTTCGTCCATATGGTGTCGATCGATGACACTAGATTTGTGCTGTTCGATACTCTCAACGGAGGTTTCAGCTTGGGTCGACTGCTCTTGTTCGGGTGCATCTGCAGGTTGCTAATTGGTTTTCATTGTCTTCTTTGTTGATGTCTGATATGGGTATCGACATGTCGTGGGCAGGTGTCAATCAGTACTCAGCTGCTGTTTTCGATCGGTGTTTGCCTGTTGTTGTCTATCGATTCTGTCGTGTTGCTGTCGATCGACGTCGTCTATTTTAACACTGTACAGAGTGAGAGGAGGCGGGTGTCGTGCAGTCAAGTTTGAGTGTATATGTTCTCACTGTTTATACGTACTCTTCAAGGGGTGTCGATCGGTTCTCAGCTGATGGTGTCGATAATTACCAGTGCGAGCTGCCAAAGGACACAAAACTTTCGACTAGAAAAGCACCTCCTTCCAGATTCTCATGCTCGATTACTTCCCCAAAGTCATTATCTAAGATGGCATCAAACTGGTGCCTCTTGATTTCCTCGGCTTTCCCTTTAACCAGAGCTTCTTGCTTCTTCACATCTTCTGCAGTCTGAGAACTTGGGTGCCTAGCATCATGAGCTAGGCATCTAAGGCTTCCAATTTTTCATTCATCACTTTGTCCATAAATTCAACCTTATATTTAAGTATGCACTCATCTTCTTCTGAATTTCCAAGACTCGTTCCATCATAGATTTCATTCTCTGAATATGGCCCTGAAAAGACCTTTCATTGGAGTGATTCTCATCCTCTTGTGCAGCCTTCTCCACCATCTAGTGGTAGGCGTTTCAGCCAATCAACCGCATTCTCATAAAGAGAATATTTGAACATTTTGAAGAGGATGTAGTCTTTGGTTCCTTCAGGCTCTTGGATGCCAGACACAAAATCTTCTAGAGTTTCAATATGTTCAATGGGATTTTCATGAGGAAGGCCAAGAAAAGGGTCGAATCGCAGACTTGTTAACATAGAACTGACTAAGCATGATCCATTATGCTAATATTCTATGTTCAAGAACTTTACCATTCTCAGTAGCAAAAAATGACTCAGGATTACAACCCCCTATGTATCTATCTTTTGACTTACTGCATTACATATATGACCCTCGGGGCCATGTATGTCTCCATTATCATCCTGAATCAACACAAGTCTCGCAGCCATCTTTGTCTCACTGCATGTAGTGTCGATCGATGATATTTGAGTGTCGTCGTTCTACACAAGAAGAGAGGTGTCGATCGCTTCAGCTTCGAGGGTGTCCCTCGACACTCGCCACTTAGACTTATGGATCGCACGGTCTAACTCAGCTATCACCTGGTTTGAGAAGTCAAAGAGCTCTTTTCCATTGTTTCTTATGGTACTTAGATGCATGTACTTGAAACCCAAGAAAAAAAAAGTAAACTTAAAAAAAAAACTAGACGAAATCCTACCCATAGTCTAACGATGATCAGAGTCCCCTGTAACTGCGCCAAATTTGATATGCTCGAATTAACCTTCAAGCTACTCTCTCAAATAAAACGTTCAATATAGTACTTGGATCGAATCAACAGAGACTATCTTTCATACAATAGACTTGAGTTTCAGATCAAGCTAGGCAAACAATAAGAAAACAATAAACAACACAGTAAGTAGATAGAACGGTCATAAGCAATAAGAAAAAATGCTAGATCCAAGGATTCATCAATCAAGAGATTCAAAACTATAATCAAGGATTCTGAGGGTTTTATAGGTTCAATTCTAGAACTCGAATTCAATAGGCAAGTAATCCAGCTCCCGTATGCAATCATTAATCAAAAGTCTAATATTGTGATTTCAATTCCCGTATGCAAATTCAAGAAAAAGTGTCGAACGATACCAATGGTTGAGTGTCAATTGACACTTCTTTAGACTAGCATTAACGTACAGATCAATGATGTTTAACTCAACTCTTGACCAACTCTCGTATGCACCTAGGTATCTAATCCAAAATATTTTGGGTTCCGTAAATTTATTGCACTCTCGTGCCTCTCAATTTTGCTATGATTCTAGGTTCAAATAATCAGTTACACTCTCGTGCTTTTCCAACTTCTCTAGATCCTAGTATTACAAGATACCAGTGTAGAAATAAGTAAGCAACCCTAGCAATCCTAATCGATTATCAGTTTGACATTGAGCTCATGAAATCCTTAAACCTAACATGATGAATTAGTCATACATGGAAGCAATAACACAATCATAGTCTGAATAAATAATAAATAAAGGAAATAAAGATAAAAACAAAAGAGTTACAATCAATCTCTGGAGGAGAATGATCTTCTCTCCCACCCTAAGACAATGAATAGAAAAAAGTAGAAAACATAGCCGTCATCAATGGCTTAGAAACACACATAAATAGGGTCAAAAGCCGGACAAAGATATTCTGGTAACTTGTGTTGACTTTTGGGCTTAAGTCGGACTTGAATTAAGTCAGGCATGTCTTATGGCATCACTGTCGATCAACACCAAGAGGTCTGTGTTGATCAACACTCCTTCTCAATCTCGACAGCTTCTTCTCGGGAGGCAGATGTACTGATCTTCAGTTAAACGAGAATCAATTTAGATCTAACCATCAGCTGGACCTCAAACCGGTGGCATTGGAAAGGTAAAACTATATCATGTCTTAAAATATGATATCAATCACATTGTAGAAAGGTCTCCATCCATAGCTAAACTTATGGCATGTCTGCACAGTTATGCATCTTAAAAAGCTCGAGCATCCCAAACTATATCTTGTCTTAGAATCGCATTAAATCAAGCTTTAATAATTGTAGCCACCAAATCTTGTTTGAATTCTTTTTAATCTGCAGGGGAGGGAGGGGAACCAGAGACATACATACTTTACCTTCCAGACTTGCAGGAGTAATCCGATCCAGTGTATACCAAGCCCTAACACAAGAAAATTAAGTTCAATTAGGTTGGAGGCTATCTTCGGTTCCTTCAAACACTCTCAGCAAGTGTGGATATGACTGGCAGGTGATCCACTTTGGTATCACTAGTACACTCTTCAGTCAGTAAGTCTAAGAATGTTGCTATAAAGTGGTTTGATAATAAGTAAAAATTTAAAATGATCATAATCCCCTTCTTGACTCTACATAAACTAAATAAGAGCAAATAGAAATAAAACTCAAAATAATACACAATATCAGTGAAACCTTCCCCCATTCTTAAAAACACTTTCCCCAGTGTTATACAGTCTAAGATCAGTGAGAAAATAAATCATAAGTAAAAATTTAACAAGGAAAAACGAGTCATACATACCTTCTGATATGAGTGTCGATCGACACAATTAAGTGGCAATTGATACTCATGACGCTCGGTCGAGCAACACAGGCCGGTTATCGTCGATCGATGCTGGTATATCAACTTATCTTCCATGGATCTTTTCTTTTTCATTATTACCTGAAATAAAATAAATCCAAAAATTAGTAAAACCAAAATCAATATTAATTTAAAACTTATTTGAAAGTGGGTTGCCTCCCACTCAACACTTATTTTCAGTCATTAGCTTAACTTCTGGATATCTGATTCATTCCGTATGAGAATGAGAACTTGCTCCAAAACAAGTCTCTATGTCTCTCTTCCTCATTTTGTTTATGTTGTTGACAAAAGCTCTTGCAGAAGCTTCTCCTCTGTCACTCAGCTCTGAATCACATAGCCCTCTGACCTTTTTAAATGCTATAGATCTCCTCTGTAGCGCATTCTATACTCAACATTTCCCTCATGACATCGCAAAGGAACTAGTGACAAGAAATCTACATCTACATTATTTTTCTTATTTCTTGCCATTCCCCCATACTTTAGTTTTTCAATCTCGGTTTGTTCTGAATTTTGGAGGGTGTCGATTGATGCTGATGGCTGAGTGTTGATAGACACTGACGCTGGTTCTGCAGTCTCGTGATTTGAATCAGCTGTAGGTGATCGATTTTCAGACGACACTATGCATGAAATAAACTCCTCACTTGTGTTCTTCTCCACGGGATTGTAGAAGATAGTTTCCTCAACATTAGTCAGTCACATCTTATTCTTCTTTAGATCACAAACTGCTCCCACTATACCCATAAAGGCTCTTCTTATAAGAAGAGAAGATTTCCAAACTGGTTTAATCTCCACGACATGAAAGTTCACAGGGACAGTGCAATCCCATATCTCTACTTTACGATTCTTGATCATTTCAGCTGAGTTTTCCTTGGAGCTATCCATGAAGGTGAAATTTTCTGGACAGGGTTCTGCCTTCAACTCTAACAGCTCAGGAGTCTCTTTGGACATGATGCTGACCGCAGATCCCCTATCACATAAGGCCTATAGGAAATAGGTGTCATGTATACAGAAAGGAATCAGAAACTTCGGAGGATCTTGTTCCTTCTATAGTGTCTTCTTGTGTTTACGAATGACCTTATTAAACAGCAGCTCAATGTCCTTATTTGTCTCTCTGCTCTCTCTACAGAAACTACCAAGTCTGTACCGATGATTGGCATCTTCAAAATACATATCCTTAGGAACCCTCTTCACTCTCTTGTGATCACGTTCAGCATTGTTAGCTTCTCTCATGCGGTATCTAGGAACAAAGGGTTTCCTAGATTTCACTCTCTTCTCTGGAATTATTTTTTTTGTTTCCTTCTGATCCATGAAAGATACATCTTTATCCATATGGTGTCGATTTATGACACTAGGTGTGTGTCATTCGATACTGTCAACGAAAGAGGTCTAAGCTGGGGCCGACTGCTCTTGTTCCGGTTCATCTGCAGGTTGCTGATTGTTGTTCATTGTTGGCTTTGTTGATGTCTGATATGGGTATCGAAAAAGTCATGGGCGGGTATCGATCGGTGCTCAGCTTTTATTTTTGATTGGTGCTTACCTGTTGTTTTCGATCGATTTCATCGTGTTGATGTCGATGCGACGTCGTTCATTTTAACACTGTACATGATGGGAGGAGGCGGGTGTTGTGCAATGAAGTCTGAGTGGCTCTTAATTCTAACTGTTCCTTTGTACTTTTCAAGGGGTGTAAACTGGTTCTCAGCTGATGGTGTCGATCGACACCAGTGCAAGCTGCCAAAGGAGATAGAACTTTGGACTAGAAAAGGACCTTCTTCCAGCTTCTCATGCTCGATTACTTCCCCAAAGTCATTATCTAAGATGTCATCAACCTGGTGCCTCTTGATTTTCTCGGCTTTCCCTTTAACAAGAGCTTCTTGCTTCTTCACAGCTTATGTATTCTGAGAAACGTGGGTGTCTATCATCATGACCTGGGCGTCCAAGGCTTCAAATTAAATTTTTCATTCAGTTCTTTGTGGATAAAATCCACCCTCATAGTTAACTGTGCACTCATTTTCTGCTGAATTTCCAAGACTCTTTCAATCATAGAAGACCTTTCTTTGATGTGATTCTCATCCTCTTGTGCAGCTTATTCCACCATCGAGACTTCATGTACATAACAAATTTTGGCCTTGATCATGTTACCAACCATCGCAGCCGATTTCATCATGTGCATATCCATATCCTTGGTACTGTTGCTAGATACCAAGTTCTAAATCAGTATCTTAGCTTCTACTGGAGTCATGGTCTTGATGTTTCATTAGCTTGCACCAGCCAGCATCAGCATATAGCACAAATGAATATCCCTCAAGAGATTTCCAAAAGTTGAACCTTTGTAAAACCATGGACAGTCACTTTGGTATTTCCTAAACCTGTCCCAAGAGCTTCTAAACCCTTCAGTAGGTCTCTGAGAGAATGCCCTTCATTCCTTAGTTTTCAGACGTTGCATGAAAAAATTCAGCCAGAAACGCAATCTTGACACCATTCCAGGTAGTTAGAGATCCTGGTGTAGGCGTTTCAGCCAATCAACTGCATTCCCATAAAGAGAATACTTGAACAGCTTGCAACATATGTAGTCTTTGGTTCCTTCATGCTCCTGGATGCCAAACAAAAAATCTTCTAGTGTTTCAATATGGTCCATGGGATCTTCATGAGGAAGGCCATGAAAAGGGTTGATGACCCACATGAGAGAAGTATGTAAGTCTTCTCTGGCTGTCAACCCCCCCCCCGAATTTATGGAGCTCGAGTCGCAGACCTTTTAACATAGAACAGACTAGGCATGATCCATTCTGGTAATTTTCTCTGTCGAAGAACTTTATCATTCTCAGTAGCAACAAATGGCTCAGGGATTACAACCCCTTGTGCATCTATCTTCTGACCTGCTGCATTACATAGATGACCCTCGGGTTCATGTATGTCTCCATTATCATTCTGAATCAACACAAGTCTCGCAGCCATCTTTGTCTAGCTACGTGCAGTGTCGATTGATGCTATTTGAATGTCATCGTTCGACACTAGAAGAGATGTGTCGATCGCTTATGCTTCAAGGGGTCGCTCAAAACTCGCCTCTTACACTTATGGATAGAACGTTCTAACTCAGCTAGCTTCTGGTTTGATAAGTCCAAAAGATTATTTCCCTTGTTGCTTCTAGTACTCATATGGATGTACCTGAAACACAAGTAAAGAAAAATAAAGAAAGTAAACATAAAAATAAAAATGTAGACGAAATCCTACACCTAGTCTAATGGTGATCAGAGTCCCTGCAACGACGCCAAATTTGATATCCTCAAATTAACCATCAAGTTATAATCTCAAATAAGACGTTCAATGTAGTACTTGAGGATAGAATCCACAAAATCTCTATCTTTCACATAATAGACTGGAGTTTCAGATCAAGCTAGGCAAACAATAATAAAACAATAAACAAAGTAGTAAGTAGATTGAACAGTTGTAAGCGATAAGAGAGAAACGCTAGATCTAGGGATTTATCAATCAAGAGACTCAAAACTATAATCAAGGATGATAATAGTTTTATATTCAGCTCTATAACTCGAATTCAATAAGCAAGTAATCCAGCTCTCGCATACAATACTAATCAGATGTCTAAATCATGTGATTCCAACTATCGTATGCGAATTCATGAAGAGTGTCGTCGATACCAATGGTCTAGTGTTGATCGACACTTCTTTAGACAAGCATTAACTTACAAATCAATAATATTCAACTAAACCTTAGACCAACTCTCGCATGCGCCTAGGTATCTAATTCAATAGAGTTTGGGTTTCGTTAATTGATTGCATTCTCGTGCTTCTCAATTGTCCTATGATTCTGGGTTCAAATAATTATTCACACTCTCGTGATTTTCAACTACTCTAGATCCTTGTATTACAAGCTATCCTGGTGTAGAATTCAGTAAGAAACCCTAGGAATCCTAATCGATTATTAGTTTAACATTAAGCTAATGAAATATCTAAACCTGACATGATGAATTACTCAGACATGGAAGCAATAACACTAATCATAGTCTGAATAAATAATAGATAAAGAAAATAAAGGTAAAACCAAATGAGTTATAATCAACCTCTAAAGGAGAATTGATCTTCTCTCCAACCCTAAGACAATGAATAGAACAAAATTATAGAAAGCGTAGCCGTCAACAATGGCTTAGAAAACAAATAAATATGGTTAAAAGTTAGCCAAGAGTATTCTGGTAACTTGTGGTGACTTTTGGGCTTAGGTCGGTCTTGAATTAGGCCGGGCCTGTCTTCTGGCATCACTGTTGATCAACACCAAGAGGTGTCGGTCGATCTAGACTGCTTCTTAATCTCAACAGCTTGCTCTCAGGAGGCAGATGTACCAATCTTCAGTAAAACAGGAATAACGTTTATATCTAACCATCATCTGAACCTCAAACAGGTAGAATTGGAAAGCAAAAGCAAAACTCTATCTTGGCTCAAAATATGATATCAATCGCACTGTGGGAAGGTCTCCATACATAGCTAAAACTTTTGACGCTTCTATGCAGCTCTGCATCTCAAAAACCTCTAGAATCTCTAAAGTTCTCCAGAACGTACCTGAACCTAAAAACACTCTAAAAGAGACTCAACACATATAATAGGCTCTAAAAAGCGCATATACCATGGCCTAAAATTGGAAAAATCCATGGTATATCAAATGTACTCCTTTACAGGGATTCTCCGCTTGGGACGGTTCAGAAACTGCTCATTGCTGGCCTTCTTCTGCAGTTTCTTCAGGAGTCTGGGTCTCAGGATCTATCTTCCTGAGTTCCAGAACGTCCACCTCTGTTTCGGTGTTGATTAGAAGTGGAGCACCACTCGAGTTTCTGTTTTGAACCTTTTTGCTAGATTTATTACCTTGAGTTTAATGCTCTCCCAAGATGCCGGGGGCAGACCTCGAGGCTGATTTGGTGACTGCTACCATAGAAAGTGTTTTTAGATCTATCGCAATGCTAGTTTTTTTTATTCCTACGACATGTATTACTTTCGTGTGAGTTCAAATTTCTTGAACTTGTTAGCGATATTATAGACTACTTTGAGGAAGGATTCCATGCGTTCTTCTTGGGATTTGTATTCTCTGTTGAATTGGTTGGTGACCAGCTGAGAGTCATTGTATGCTTGGATTCCCTAGACTCTGGTTCCAATGGCTTGGCGGAGGCCTGTGATCAGGTTGATATTTGACTTTGGTACTAAGGTGGTGAAACCGAGCTTGAATGATTGTTCTAGGATTTTATCGACCGGAGAGGCTAATTTTATTCCTCCTCCTTAACCATAACGGGTAGATTCCCCATTGATGTGCAAAATACATGTCTTAGATTGAGTGGCTCTAGTGGGGTCGCAAGGCGCGAATTTGATTACAAAACCTGCGAGAACCTTGGCTTTAGTGCAAGGTCGCGGTCAATATTTGATATCGATTTCACTGAGTTTAATCGCCCATTTTTTAGTTGTCCTGATTGACTCAAACTGTGTAAGAGATAGTTTGCAATGGTTTCAAAATCAAAAGTACTATGCAGTGTGATTGGACATATGGTCGCTGATTTTGTGCTTACTTTACCACTACCAATGCAAGTTTCTCTATTACAGGGTTCCTCGTCTCCTATAGGACAATATATGAGAGGAGGCTTTCACCCAATTAAAGCTTAGCTCCGCAACCTCCTAAACTCACCAATCCATAAGAAAGAGAGCCAATGTACCTCTATATAGATGTCTCAAATGCTACAATCAGCGGAGTCTTGATACAAAAGATAAAGGAGAATAGAAACCAATCTTTTACGTAAGCATTTATCCCTTGATCGTGAGATGAATCTGTTTAGGGCTGTGATTCTCCCAGATAACCTTCCTACTTCTCTCGTTGGTGTATGTGTAGGCAGATCTAGGAGTGTGATGATTTATTTAGGGTTCACTTTGATGCCTCACTCCATTACTAAGTATCGAAGTAATTTGCCAGAGGGAACCCTGAAGGTACACTTTGTTGGGTTTAGCTTTATGCCATACTTTTTAAGAATTCCGAAAATTCTCGCAGCTGTTTTACGTGGTCAATATTTTTTTAGGATTTGACCAATATGTTGTCTATACACACTTCCATGGGTTTACATAGATAGCTGGCAAACATATCTTTCACCTGCTGTTGGTAAGTTGCTCTCACATTCTTTAGGTCGAAGGGCATTACTTGTAGCAGTAAGTACCACGATCGGTGATGAACGTCACTTTTTCTTGTTCTTCGGGGTTCATCTTTATTTTATTGTACCCCGAGAAGGCTTCTATGAAGGAAAGGAGTTAATGACTAGCCATAGATTCTACGAGCTGGTAGATATGGGGGAGTGGAAAGCTGTCTTTCGAGCACGCCTTATTGAAGTCTATGAGTTAATGACTAGCCATAGATCAGGGTATTTTAACTCTTCAATGGAGCCGACCTTTAATAATCGATCTGCTTCATTGATATGCTCTCAAATTACCACATGATCAATTTATTCTCTCAAATAAGATGTTCAGTTTCAGTACTTAGATCGAATCCACAGGGAGTCTGGGCA
Organism: Moricandia arvensis; assembly: GCA_905132765.1. Classification (NCBI taxonomy): domain Eukaryota; kingdom Viridiplantae; phylum Streptophyta; class Magnoliopsida; order Brassicales; family Brassicaceae; genus Moricandia; species Moricandia arvensis. The sequence continues at coordinate 6,284 of CAJHQP010006905.1, read as the reverse complement.
CACACTAAATTTATAGATATGTAGATTAAGCTAGACAAATATTTGAATAGCAGTAAACAATAAAAAATTTGATTAGATGGTTATAAGACAATATGAAAAAATAGCTAGATATAGAGTTTCAGGTAATTAGGATTATAGAGATATAGAAGTTAAAGATGTGTGTGTGATATTCTAGAACTCGAATTCTAGTGTATAAATATCCAGCTGTCGCATGTGCGACTAATAATTATCTAATTCTGGTATTCTAGCTATCGCTAATGAACATGGAACGAGTCATCGATCGATTGTAGACGTTGAACATCGATCAACGACTACCATAAATTGGGTTTCTTGTCCTATTTGATAAGTTCACTAACTTCCTAGATTCGCTGTTGCATGTATCTAGCAACCTAGCTCAAAAGAATCAATTCAAGCGAGGACCTACTATCGTATTTGTATACAATCCTAAGATCAGGGTTCTAGTTAGCTACTCTAGAACACATGCATGAATAGCAATTCAATTGATGAATATCTCTATCACTTAGCAATTCTATAGTTTTGGCTGATAATAACCCTAATTAACCCTAAATCTAACAAAGAAAACTACTAATATATAACCAAGCAAAGCATGATAATAAACTGAATAAAAATCATGAAATATAATAAAGAATAAGAAACAATAGAGTTCAAATAAAATTTCTGAAGAACTCTTTTATCTTCTCTCCAAATAAAACTAAAAATTTCTAAGTTTTGTGGTTGTGGTTTTTGTGTTGTAGTAAGTGTGTTGCCCAGACAATAGCAAAACACCTAGATACTAGGTTTAAAGTCATCAAGGGGTAATCTTGTAAATATGTGGAACTTTTGGTCTTTCAGTCGGTCACCAACAAGTCAGCCCATCTCGTACTTCGCTGTCGATAGATGACAACAGGGTGTTGTCGTCGAAAATCTTCATAAATATCGACTCTGACTTCTAATTCTTCAGCAGCTACGAGTTTCTCCATCATAAAACCCTAAAATACTACATAGCTTCACTTTACTCCAAAACATACATGGACCTGAAAATAAACTAAAATAAACTCCAAAACTAGTTCCAAAAAAGCACATATACTATGCGTAAAAACGGGTAAAATCCATAGTATATTATTCGTAATTTATAGCCTTTACGCATTAAGGGCCTAGCTTTCAACATTTTTGTATATGCTTATACGTGGGATCGACGCTCTGCTAAAGGGCTGTTATTTCTCGGTCGATCCCATGCATGCCCTATATGGACCATACGAATGTGCAGATGTTTTCTATTAAAAAGATATTAGTTTGCTTTGGATGGGGTCTTGTACATCGATTACTAGTCTGTCACATTTTCTGGATTGGAATTGTCTTGACTGACCTGGATCGTTAAATCTTTTGACGGACCACATATGAATGGGTTGTTTTTTTGTTTTAAGCATTGAACTGCGAGCTCTTTGTTTTTGTGTAATTTCTGTACGGGGCATCGCTCCGTGAGCTTATAGCAACCCATATAACATTTACGTGATGCTCTTTGGATTCCATGGATAGTTTGAACTCCTTTTGGGCTTGGAAATTTCACACATTGATGATTTGTGAAGGGACTCGCTTTCATCTCGTATATCCACGGCCTGCCAAGTATGACATTGAATGGGGCAGGTTATCTACTACGACAAAGTCAACCAATTAGAGTACGTCTTTTGCCAAGAGATAAAATGGGATTTATTCGAGTGAGTACATTGTTTCTCCTATGAAGCCAGTGAGAGGTGTTTTAGTGCCTCTCAGTTCGGTTTTATTGAACCCATGTGTCTTAAAGCATCATAGAACATCACGTCGACCGTGCTTCCGGTCTCAGTCATTATTCGGGCTAGCTCGACACCAGTGATGAATAACTTTATGAATAGGGCATCTTCATGAGGTTTATTAAGGTGAATTGTTTCACTTTTGTGAAATATGATTTCGTCGTCGGGGCCTTTCATTGGAGTAATCTCCTTGGATCTGTTTTTGGCTCCTCTTTGGTAAAGTTGTATGGAGTTTTTCGAATCTCGACATAATTTGAATCCTCCAAATATGAAGTCAATTTTTTGGGAGGTATATCCCCTCCCCCCCTCCTCCCCCGAGTTTATTGTGAGCTGTTAAAGATTAAGGGATCGTATTTAAATTAAGTAAGCTGGCGGAGGTGTGGTGACTGATTTAACCGATCCACCACAGATGCTGGTACATTTGAAGATGAGATCTGTTCTCCGATGTGGTCCAGCGGGTGATTCAGGGGATTCTTCTTCGGGTCGTTCTCTTTTTGACGATTTTGCGTTGTGGCTTTCTTCAAAGGAGATCTGTCTCGTTCTTTGGATGTCACTGCCTTCTGGTCTTCTGCTTGTTTCACTAAGATTATAAGTCAAGTTCGACATTCCTCGGTGGAGTGCCTCTCCTTCTTATGGAATTTTAAAAAAAAACTTTCGGAATGAAAGTTTGCATTCTGGTAGCATGTGATCCATCGATGGTGTAATTGTGTTTGCTAGATGACGGAATATTTGACCTGGTATTGTGTTTTCCATGGTTGGATATCGACGGGTCTCGTCTGTGTTTAGCACAAAGAGCTGAGGTTTCCTTCCATTAGGAAACAAGAGGCGAAAGCGCGGTGTAATGCGTCCTCTAGGGATACAAGTGAACGAACTATGAGTACTTCCTTAAAGCGCGGGGTGAACCAGACGCCAACTTTTAGCGTTCTTAGGGAAGTTCTCTCATTCGGGTTCACTATTTAATATCTCACTTCTTTGAACCTATTATACCGGATCAAAGTATCTCGTTGTGCCCATAGATCATGAGAAGAGGGAACCTTTTGATACTTTTTCATCTACAAAGACAGAATAGTGTTTAAGGAAAGAGGTTGCTAGCTGAATTAAATTTTCTATGGAATTTCATTCTAAGCCACCGAGCCATTCGAGCAAGGATCCCGTGAGATTTTTGAAGAAAATTCTATAGCAACATGATTCTTTTTCCTCGCTGTTGCGGAAATGAGATCGGGCTACCGCGAGCCTAAACGCATGTATATGAGCGTTAGGATAGGGTCTCCCAGAGAACTTTGAGAATTTAATTATTCTTGTGTGTCAAGACGTGTGTTGGCCATCCGATTCATAAACAAAGTTTGACACATCTCTTCCATCACATGATCTATGCCGGGTACCGAACTGGTGGCCATATAGACCCACGAGTTTAGTTGCATTAGATTCGGGTTTTTTGTTTGACGTATCTCTTAGAAGATTCAACTTCGATTGATCCATGTCCCCTGATATGTGGCAATGAATTTGGGTATTCTCAGCCGTTGAGCAGAGCTGTGATAGTTGGATCGTCATGGGTTGTTTGAGGTCCTTCGTCTCGAAGGAGAATTTGGCGTGGGAAGCACGAATTCTGACTCACCAAACCATTTTTCCCTTGTTGGGTCACAGCCCAGTGGTGGAGGTGGAGATCGCTCTGCGATCAACGACTCCGAACACCCAGGTGATCTGTGGTAAAGTTATGAATGGCGGAGATCTGTGACTTTCACCAGCACGGGACGTGGTTCTGCTTCGGTTGTAGTAGTGTTACTCCCTGTTTGAGGTGTTGGGAGGAGTAGTTAAGGTGTTTTCTTGGGCAGAGTGGGATTAGCTCTTGACTTGCCCAATTGATGGTATCATCCTGACTGATGTAATCATGACCAAACCCGTATCTGACTTGGAGCAGGATGAGCTCAACCAGTTGAGTAACACTACCTTGGACCAGGATGAGTTGGATGAGCTGAACCATCTGAGTGACACTACACTGGGGCGAGCTGCGCTGGATGAGGATCTGAATGAGAGTGACACTGAATCTGCGATGGACCGAGCTGGATCAGATAAAACTCGGCTCCAAAATGAAGAAGAAACAGTGTTGTCTTTCCCAGACCACACTAAAGGAGACCAAGACTCATTCTCCTTATCTCGTGGTCCAACTACAAGATCCCAAACCAGGAGATTGAAGAAGGAAATTTTGTGCCTGGTGTACTCTGAACCAGACCTGAATAGGATTGAAGCCAAGAACCAAAAGCAGTCAAACACTTTAACCATTCAATTTTGTTCCAATATAGTTTTTCCCTTAGTCTTTTCCGTTTTCTACATGTCAAGTCTTTTTTTCGTTTCCAATAGTCCTAGGCATGTTCCATCTTCTAGATCAAATGTTGTATTATTTCTTATCATTTCATTCACTCTTTTGTTCAAACAACTCTTACAAACTGTGAATCCTTTGTTCATCGACTGCTCTTAGGAGTGATTTCCACAAGCAAAACGTCTACTGATCACATCTGTGCGGTGACCTGCATGATCATAGACACTTCTACACAAGTGATTGATCAAACCATCAATCTTTGATATAATGATCCATCATCCTCTCGACATCTATTCACAAAGCCAAAAATCCATCTCAAAATCATCCTGCTTGTGCTAGTAGCTATCAAAAATCGTCGACCCAAATCACCCTCAAGATCATTCAAAGAGAACAAAACCGTCAAGGGTTTCATCAAGTGGTTTCATAGCCAGTTTTGAGGGCTCTTGATCACGGGTTTGGTTTCATCTTTTTGAATTCCTTTTCTGTTTTGGGGGTTTTGAATTTTGTCTCTTTGTTTCTTCAGTTCTAATCACTTTATCTTATGTATCAGCAAGAGAGGCAACGAGAATTTTTTTTTTTAAATAAAAGATCAAAACATCAACATTTCTCAAAGAGAAATCCGACTGGCTGAATAGAAATCCAGCCCTAGTGGTAAAGTCGCTTGCAATAAAAAAAAATATCTTGCAATTTGTCTATCTAACTCTTATGTTTTGGGTTGGGGGTTTCTCTACAAAGCTTGGTCTTTTTTTCTTGTTGAGCTACTGGATTCAGAGAAAACACTTGAGAGAAACACAAGAGAGAAGTGAGGCTTTTGCTATCTGTTATTGTACTAACTTTCTTGTTGAGAATCTTAGCATAAAACGATGTCTGATCAAAGCAAAGAACCATAGGAAACAACAAATTTTTAACTTTAACAAATTGCATATGGAAACCATGATGTTTGAAATCATGAAAAGGATAAAAGTAACTGATACTTTACAAAGAGAAAGTACTGATGGTTTCTTTGGTAATACTTCTCAAGCTAGAAAATATGCAAGGAACAAGAGGAGAGGACAGAGGTTCATTATGATCAGGTCCAGCTCAAACTAAGGAGACAAGTGGCCAAGGATAAAACAAAATCGTCTGATGGTCAGGAACCTAAGGATTCTCTTTATTGCTAAGTCATGTGATATAAGAAAAGAACTATACATGGAACAGTCTATGCTTATGTTTGTATTTAAGGTTGCACTAATGTATTTTTCTTACATTGCGCAAGAGCTAACGAGTGGATTTGAGTTTATTTTACAAGATTATGACATGTCTTTCCGGATGAAAGTCCAGCAGGATTCCCCCTATCCGTGGGATTAAACACCAGATAGAATTGATTCCAGGAGCCTCTCTTCCAAATATACCAGCATACAAAACCAATCCTGATGATACCAAAGAGCTTCAGAGACAAGTTGATGAGTTAATGGAGAATGGACACATCAGAGAGAGAGAGAGAGAGAGTATCAGTCCATGTGTTGTTCCAGTGCTCTTAGTGCCAAAGAAAGATGGGACATGGCGCATATGTGTTTACTGCCGTGCCATCAACAACATTACTGTAAAGTATAGACATCCTATCCCTAGACTTGATGACATGTTAGATGCATTACATGGTTCCTTTGTGTTCTCTAAGGTTGATTTAAAAAGTTTTTATCATAAGATTAAGATGAAAGATGGAGATGAGTAGAAAAGTACGTTTAAAACCACACATGGATTTGATAAGTGGCATGTTATGTGATTTGGCCTCCCAAATGTACCTAGTACATTCATGATGTTGATGAACCACGTTCTGAGAGCATTCATAGGTCAATTTTTTTAGTTTACTTTGATGATATCTTAATTTATATCAAGGATTTTATTGAGCATGTGAATCATTTGAAAGCTGTTCTTGAAGTGCTTAGGAAGGAGTCTCTTCTTGCTAACTATAAGAAATGAACGTTTGGAGCAGATCACCTTGTGTTTCTAGGTTTTGTTGTCACATCTCAGGGAATTAAAGTAGATGAGGAAAAGGGTAAAGCAATCGGAGAATGTCCTAGTCCTACAAGCAGAGTCCTACACGTGTATGGGTCTCTCAAACACTTGAAAGGACAACACAAGCTCAACAAAAGCCACGACAGATGGGTAGATTTCTGAAAACGTTTCCTTATGTGATTCAC
>CAJHQP010006904.1:0-35428 GCA_905132765.1 Moricandia arvensis | reverse complement strand
TAAGAATGAATACTTTGGTTATTTTAACTGATTTAGTATATACAAGGTTTGTGATCATTTCCTATAGCGCTTGGGGTACGGGGTCAACGGCTGTGGTAGAATGTTTTCATAAACCGATAAGACGCCAGGTATGTACTTATAGTGAACGCACCTATACAATGCGAGTCTGTAGCGGCAACTTACACAATCTTATGTTCATACACACAATCTACTCATATATCCTTCCACACTAACAATACAATTAGTCTGCATCTCTGTGAAAACCTAAGCCGCTAAAAGACGCAGGTCTTCCACGTTGAAAATTTGAATTTCTAGAGAGAGAGTCTGAAGTATTATATACAACGCTTATATCTATTAGATAAGCTCATTCCACTATATCTGACTTACTGGCTAGTTTCTGAATATCGGCACAACAGGAGGCATGACTACTACTCTTATCATTCAAAGATTATGATCCTTTAGAAGCATCAATTCAACATATCAAGATCGCGCATTAAGGGGCGTCAAATGTAGTTGTCGTGCACTCTGGTCTATCTGTACAAAGAGCCTTAGACTATTGATAAAACTTTATCATTCGCAAAGCTATCGACTCATTGCTTCTGATTCTTCCTTTTAGGCTGGGTATATGAAAACATTTCAAACATTTTAATGGTGCGCACTATCGTTGCCGAGGCTACTATTAAACCACGCTGAGATCATAATCGGTGATTTAAGATTGCCGGTGCGACCAGATGAAATCCCGTTCACCGAGTTCAGCTAAGTCGGCCTTCTGCATCTTTCTTATTCAATATTATTCAGAGAGACGCTTATCATGTAATAGCCGATGACCTGCTACCGATCAAAAGAATGTTAGGCATTTGTTTTACACTCGAAGGGATTTTTCGGCAGAGAACTCAGCTTCCACGTAATTTGTCCCAACCCTATACGGTTGTAAATTAATTTATATGTCTTTTAACAAGAGTCGAGAGAGCTATCAGTGACGCGAATTCTGGGCACCATTGATTAGCATCTTCAGACTATTGTGAGGCTTTATCGATTGAAGTTCCCTACAATGAATTTGAGTTTCCCGTGTCATCAATTATATATTCCTAAGCGACGGAACTTTGTCCTTTCTGTTTGTTCCTTAGTACCAGATAGCCTCGAGCGGATAAATGTATGTATAGTTTTCCAAACAAAACGTTGGACTTCGTTGTCGTCAGTAACTATATATAACAACTCCTTCCGATTATCGCATTTTGTGAATGTAAGGTCGCGTTAGGAACAGGACAAATCGTCTTTGTCGGCAGCTGGGGAGAGTGATACACCGTATTATGTATACTTTTCCATATTATGATATGGGTAGGGTCGCACTAATGATTTTGTGGTTGTGCCGCAACAGGGTCTGTCTGGATGATGGATGTCGCGCGAGGGCGTGTGTTCCACTAGCTATCACAAGCAATGGTCTTGTTGGATACATGTCTGTATTTTTATCACAAGTCAGGGTTTTAATAAATTAGGTTCGGCCACAAGCTATTAAAGCCAAGGCTTTAACCTTGATTGGAGTAAAGACCGGGCTCCTCCATCCCGCGTTATCTGGGATCTCTCTACCCCCTATGGTGAACCGTCTCATGCGGTAACTTATCGGCCGTGGATCCTACACCACGTACATGCGTCTGCGGCCCACCTATCCATTGGTGCTCCCCGATAGACAATTTCGTATAGTTCACAATAGAATTCGGAAACTGTATGGTGCGAGGTAGTACTATACACCTACGCTTTGACCCCGTATTAGGCAATACCTATCTTCTTGGATGATCTGCGTCGCTAGTCGCCGTTGAATTTGCTCGTGACGATTTGGGAATCGCAAAAAGCGCTATAGGGGTCGCTGGCTTTCGACAGCCTCCTATGGAGCGAGAGCGAGCTCGAGGAAGTCTCGGGGCGATGAGAAGATCGTAATTCGGTTTCGTTTTTGAGGCGGCGAAATGGCGAAACATGATTTAGTGCGCATAATGGCATATATTGTTCGTGATGTATTACTCGCCAGATCTACCCGAATAATACAAACATTGGAGCATGCTTTGATCGCTGATCATCTCCCCTGACTCACGCAGTCCTGAATATCTCATGCTCAACAAAACACCTCATTGACGACTGCATAGATCCAGTTGACATGATATCGGTGCAGAGTCACAAAGAATCTTATGCGCTTCCAATGTGCTGGTGGGTAGCTCGATTAAGGAAATCAGCTAGCACCTTGAGACTCTCTCGACGGCCAGTAGTACCTGTTCTAGAATAGGAGATATCTGACTTGGTCTATTAGTTTGTGATCACGAGCCACTCATTTAAGAAATGAATTATCATAATCGACCAGGATCACGGATTAAACTATTCTGCCATCGATATCGTCGCTCGAACATATGGGAATATCAAATAGTCACAGCATCAGCAATCGAATGATGATCTATGGACTAACGTTAAAAGACCACAGTGAAAGTCTCTACTCGAAACGAAAACACGTACAACAACTGCGTATGGGGCCGATCCATTCAAAGTCTATATTAACAAAGAGATGTATAATGGGTCACAAGTAAAACTAAACATAAACCACAAATGCAATATAAAAAAACATATACACAGAATACGTGATTCCCTCGAATACTGATCACGAGAAGCAAGAGCACAATAAAGACTAGCGAGGTAAAGATCTCCACTCCAAAGAAAGACGGTCAATGAGCCTAGCGAGCGAAATGTAGGTATCATCCCTATTCTCTTACGTTCTTTATTCTAGTAAGGGGAAATCAATAATCTCGGTGTTGATCTGTTGAATGCTTCTCTCACACTTCTCGTTCCCAATAAGCAGAATCTGTTTTGCTTATAAAGTTCGTAGAACGGAAGGGGGCCAAATTTTGTCCGGGGGGGGTTGGGTGCGTGAAGGAACGAGTAACAAAATCAAGAATATTCTAATCGCTGATCCTGTCGTGTATAACTGTATAGGACATGTCTTCGTCAATAATAGAAAGGATTACTGTTTGCGGACTTAGAGTATGAGATCTGAGAATATAACAACAAAGAGATCTAGAAATTAATGGTTAGGTTATACAGTACACCGTATGTGTCCGAATGTAAATCCGAGTATACCAGACATCCCTAATACAGAGACAGCAAGAAACAAAATACTTGGACGCGTTTATTCAAAATTAAATTGTATCCATATAATGAATCCAACACTTATATAAGCAATTAATGTATCACCACCTAATGTGAATAGCGGGTCACTAGATGACTCAAAGCATTTGATGACAGCTAAAGTATACTCCTTATAACTTACGCCAGACACCTACAATCACCGAGTGAGCCTATACTTTCACACCAATATGCTATCACCACCATTTCCACGCCGTTCAACATTAATGCAAAATCATCCAGCCCACTAAAAATAGGATGGGTCTCGGAGCCTCAGGTACCGAGCAGATTAAACAATGCTCGGCGTACATGAGAGGCCCTTAGCGCTAGTAAGTCTGCACGCGCGTTCTTTAAATACCAAAGGACCCCTAGGATTCATTCAACAAACATATATGAACAGATAAGTTCCTCCCTGATCCTGGCGACTAACAACGCCTCGTGTATATTTTCACTCCGACCTTGATCGAGCTCTGAGGTCCCAACTCGTCAAGTCAGCTGCGTGGCAACTCAATCTATATACGTTATCTATGAGTGATAACCGAAAAGAACCGAAAGACGTCTCAGAGAATTTGTGCGACGTAAGCTCGATTACCATAGCAGTTCACACCCGATCTCGCTCGACCGAATAGTGGTGCAGCAACGCCGGGTTACAACAACTAACTCCTTATCCCCTGAGACTCATGCGCACTTAACTTCGCAGGAGCGGATGAAATCGACCACACGCGGCCGTGCCTATCCATTGTCGAAATCTCACACACGTGCAGCGTTCGCAAGGCCAACTTCCTGCACCGCGCGTTATCCGTACATACTTCGTGTGTGAATTGCCACGTCCAAGTCTTCGCCGTATTTCGTACTACCGCTTTTCTATTCGTCAATTTATCCACGCCGTCATGCAACCTGCATGCGAGCTGGCCGAAAGCTCTATCTATCCTTCTCGTGCTACCATCGTCCCTACAGCGCTCGTGCTCGACCCATGTGCGCTTACCACATCTCGATCCTCCGTGGTTATCCCCCAGACGGAACAAAGTGAAGTTAATTGATCCGATATCCAATGCTACGATGCGATCTGAGTGCGGTAATCCACCAGTGAGGGATACTCCGAACACCGTCTCTTGCATCAGTCTGTACCGAAGATCGGAGGTAGCAACGCGCCCGAGACGTTCGCGTGCGGAGTAGAACTTATATCGCAGCGATGATTCCCTCCATGGCAGCGATATATAGAATACCCTGGTCAGTGCTGCACAGCTCGGCTAGTTGACCGTGGCTTGAATCTATGTCGAATTTGTGTATATCGAGGTAAGTGGAGAAGACAGCAGTCTAGCAGTGTATATAGATTGACCGTCAGCGATCACAAAAGAGGGGTGGGCTTACCCCGTACTGCCGCTTTGCTGTTGATCCCTCTGCAAATTATGTTTTTGGAATAAATGTATATGGTTCGCCCCATGAGCGACTCTAAAACAAATTGGGTGTATGTTCGAACTATGACTGTGCTGGCAGCTATACAACTTAATACAGTTCGCCGATTCCTGGGTCGTGTCGGCTTAGGTGGTTCATAATATATTATTTGTAATGTGTGCACACGGTCATATATGCCTATACTATAGTGTTTAATAACACCGATGCGACACAACAGCACACAGTGAAACCATATTGACTTTGATCCGTCGAATTTGTTCTCCTTAAATCATCTAATTACGATAATGATTAAATTCATGACCATGAGATAGTAGGAGAGATCGAGAAAGAATATGCCTCTATCTGCGTAAGTGCGTTACGATATCACTCACTTTCTATAAGCACTTGTTAGTGATAAGATAACAAGCATCCACGTAGGTAAACACCCACGAGGACAAACCAGAGTATGAGAGAGAACTCCCTACCCACCATTATGGCTCAATCCGGAGTGATAACTTGAATTTGTGGATAAACTGAAATAGAATTTTATCAAATAGCCGTTTTACGCGGCTTTAATTTACATAGAGTAGTGTGAGTGAGACGAGTGAGCATGCTGGACAAGACCGACGCGAGAGCAGAAATGAGTATCAGTCAAAAACGAACCTGATATTGTAAAAACTCTAACATGTTGCTCCGCTACCCGCGAAGTTCTACGAGGAAGTGGGTCGTTGTGAGGCAGAGACTAGTGGGAAATGTGATCCCTGCGTATCATTGCACTGTGGTGGTGTGTCACGAGTCTGCACGAGAGAGTAGGAAATATGAGAAATATACTAAAGAGCATCAACTGTCTCGTGCCGCGAGCTGCACATATATTCTGAAATTAAACATGTACTGTTGTGGCACATGGATATATTCTTTTTGATATCCAGAATCCAGTCGTAAACGATCAAGTAGGTCTCCACATATGAGAGTGCTGGAGACCAATCTTCTAATCAATAAATCCGTTATGAAGTCCTGAAATAACAGCCCTATCCACACACTTTGCGTTATTGACTCGCTCCTAGAGAGATCCATAGAGAGGATCAGCTGCGTTGCGTGGATGCCGAATCCTGTTCCATATGTACTGCTTTACTGCTGAGTCTGATACCTTATCTGCACGGCCATTTTGCGCCGAGACTAACGGCATACGAGCGAATTGGTACGTCACCATCTGTTGCATAACAACTCTCGTATTATCTACAGGTAGGTTCTGTGGAGCAGGCCGGGCTAGTGTTTGACAGTCATTCAGCAGATGCTTAATCAAAATGACTGTATTTCTATTGCATGGATCTAAGCTATGATTAGCATATCCCGCGCTCGGTGAGAAAGTCATTAATCAATCTGGTAATGACTTAAAAGAGTCATGTCCGCTGTGTGCGAACAGTCTTCAGTTGCGAATAATCTATAACACCAAACTTATCCGCGACTTGCATTAAGTAATACAAGAGTGAGTCACGGATGAACGTCGAGTGCGTGGGGGACTACGTCGTTTTAGACTTGTGATTTCGCATTATATGAGTCGCGCGATGTTGATGACGCTCAGGAGAATTCACAGTGTTTCCCACCACCTTACTATGAAAAATATCTATTAAATATGCTAATATCAATCCGGAGTGAATCGAAAGTCCTCTCTAGTATTCGACCAAGCAATTAGTTATAACGATCGAGTACGCGTGTCTAGTCTATGTCATGTTATGCCTATGCGTACGCAAAACATTGTCAGACACACAAAGAAATATGATATGTTGCCTGTATATATGTCATAAATAGATCGACACAGAGGAACTAGCGCTTACACCGAGGAATCTCTCGTCGCAGCTATGATATCCGAACGACCGTCACCCTGCGCAGTGTGCACATACTCTGTAGGGTCGGTTGATGCCCCTAGTTCTGTCCTCTCAATGTAATTAGCTACCAGCTTTTGTTGTTCTTAGGCCGCTGTTTTGGCGTTTCCATCTTTGCGTTCCTTACTGCAAGGAGCGCCGAGCAAGCGGCTTCTGGACGCCTGCTTGTGTGACACCGGATCTCATATATTGTGATTCATGAACCACTTGAACTTCAGGATAAATACTCGCACACTATGTTGTCTAAATTTATTAGAACGCGATACAGACCAATGAGGCTTTGGACAAGGTCACTGCAGGTAAAATGGTGTATGCCTCCCTCACACTCACACTCATCCACTCACACCTCAGGCGAGTTCCAATCGAATCTATTTTCGGTCGTGTGGACACGACAGTGGGATTAAGTATTAGTTGCGCGGCTCTCCATGACCCATCGAACGACTACGTATACAAAGCCATAGTATCATCCACGAATCAATTATTTCTGCTCAGGCGAATCGAGTGTGACATGCATGGCAGTGTGCTCTTTGGTGTATCTCCCTTCAAATACTCAGTGATCTATTATAGTTCCAATCCACGACAACTAACAAATATGATCCATAAAATCGTATTGGATATATTAAGGATGATTTCTATCAGTTTGATGTAAATTTATATATTCATATATATATACAGTGAACAAATATCCCTTGAGCGCGACTGACAAACTAAGTATAATTTACTAATTTACAACCCCATATTAATCTTATTTTGCGTTTTGGCTTATTAAATTCCATAAACTATTTATTCGCCTAATTAAGCTCATGAATTAAATAAGCCAACTACTAGTAATTTTGCAAAGAATCTTATAAATCTTGAAATTGTTTAGCTTGGGCAAAAATGAGCCCGTTAACTCTCAATAACGGCTCCGTCACTCTTATTTTAACACGCATCTTACTCTTATCTGTTTAATTTAACTTTTTGCTTGTAACAAATCATCTTTGAAACAGAGTACCAAAACAAAAGGTTTTAAGACATGAGACACAATTTTAATAATTTTGAAAAGAGAGCAAAGCAACTAATTTTTTGTGCAGTCACGATGTAGAAGAAAGCAACAATCAAATCTCTGCGACAATAGCCCTCATTATCATGGGTTTTTATCTCAGATCTAATGATGAGAACTCTTGTTCTTAAGCAAATTAACTCATAAATTATCAGAAAAGAACAAATAAAAGAACAAAATTGGTTAAATAAAGCAACAAGTTTCTAAACATTGTGTCTCAGTATTTTTTCATATCACAGACATAAAATAACCAAAAATCCACCAACAAACATCGATGACCAAAAAAAATATTCAAACAGAATTGTTCTCTAGAAAGAAGAAAACAGAAAGACTTTAAAGATTACCATTAGTTCATCCCGTTCCCTTCGAATCTCTCCAGCCTACAGAAAGAACAAGTTTGTGTATATAAAACCATAACAAAAGATAATAAAAGCAACATTAAGGAGACAGACCAAAAATCATAAAAACTAAGATAATCTAAAGCTAACCACTATACTAACCTGTTGCTTGTTCTTTATTGGTCGGACCTCTACACGTCTTTCTATCACCACTGAGAGGATTAAACTGGTTTTATTGTTCCCTCTTCCTGTACAATGAAAATGTTAATTGTTCTACCATGACCTGTCATCTTCCAACTTTTCTTTGATGCATCTTCATTGAGTCTTTACCAGAGTCTCGGTATTCGTGTATATCTCCCTTTTCTGTCCTTTTCTAAGCGGGTACTGCTTCTTTCTTGTCCGACCACGTTATACATGTAGTGAAATAGCGAAGTAATCTGCGCCCATTATCGAGCGTGCAGATTGTCCTCTCTTCTCCATGAAGCAAATCTCAAAATTATCCTTGGAAATCGGAGCAGCATATTTGCTGCCACTTATAGTAGTAAAATTACTTCAAGATACAAGTCATTCAAGGGTTTTAGTTTCCATGATCACACGCATAGCAGACACAAACACCCTTTCAACTGGCCACTCGACAACCACATTGATGGCGTCTTGCAGGGAAGTTGTCCGGGTGACGATAACAAATTGAGTTATGGTCGACACGATACCCAGCCCCATGGCGTCATCAATCATATCCGACACCGCACACACTTTGATATGGACGCCAGATCATCTGAATATATCAGTCACCCACACAACATATAATACCCCTCCTTCAGTGAACGACAATCTTATAATCCTATCACAACTCATGTCCTACCATACTCATCATTAGACGGTCTGTTAATGTCCTGGTTTCCTGAGTGATCTAAGCACTAACATATCGGCTAACTCTTGAAAACACTACCTCTATGCTCATTCGTATTTACACTATAGAGAAGATCAGAGATTAGTGACAATTTAACTCATTCACAAGCAATGTGGCAAGGGTCTACCGGCGTATTTTCGGGTATGTTTGACGGTTGAAACGACTGTCTTGAATTCTCCATGAAGTCGCGGAGGCTCTGAGTTGAAGACTGAGACATTTTCCATAAGTCTGAAGCGGTCGCTCTTGTCTCGTGAACATTATATAATGTTCAGGAAAGCCGCCGAAAGGTCGTGAAAGCTGTCAACGGAGTTTTCTGGGAGGCGTGAGAACCACGTTAGTGCCGGTCCGGTGAGACTTTCGACAAACAGTTGACAAAAGCCAGCTTCTTTTTCTTCGTCGGACGAAGTTTTCCCTTCCATAGCTATGTTGAAAGCCTTCATGTGGTTTGTAGGGTCAGATTCGGCCGGAGTTAGTAGGTAAGGCGGAACTTTTTCGGATATAACGAAGTCGCACGTCGCTGATGCGGCGAGAGAATGGTGTTCGGGACATCGCGGCAAGGACTCGTCGACCTGGGGGGCGGAGCTCGTTACGTGGTGAATCTTCGAGCTTATTTCGGGGAGCGATAGTTTGAGAGCAGTGATTTCGCGACGGTGGTTATTTCGGACATTCCTGGATTCTGGATCGCAGTTGCAACCGGTGGGTCAAGGACGTCGGCTGCTGTTCCTGGGCTCCGGTCTCTGGGTTAGTGTGGAACAGTTGGCGACGTACCGTCGGAGAGTTACTCGGTACGCCGGAGGGAAGAGCGAGAGCGGCTTACGATTGCGGCAAGCTGTGCGTTGGTGGCTTTTTGAACTTCTTCTTGTGAGCGAAACGTGCCATGATGGTGTCCATGAACTCTGTCGAGGCTTGCGGCGCGGTGTCAACAATGGGTTCCGGTTCGTTCCCGGAGGTGGAACTTGGGTGAGTCATTTGAGCAGTGTGCTTTGAGAGCTAGCCCCACGGTGGGCGCCAATTGTTTGGACCGAGTTTTAGACAAACACGACTGAAAACTCGTCGGTGGGTTTATCAAAAGAAAACTTTATTTATATTGGAAGTGTTTACAAAATAAGGTTACTAGTGCTCTCTAACGAACTGCCCCTTTTTAGTTGGCCATCCCTTCTCCTTTTATAACTAAATTGGGATGCGCTAATTACATTAACCCTTATTGGGCCTTACTCGTCGGGCCCTGATGTCTAGGCTGGGAGATATGAGTCTTTTAGCCGCCCATTCCTGATCCACTTAGCAAGCCGACTTGGAGTAGTCTTTCCCAGCTAAAAGTACCCATAAGCCGAACTTTTTGCCGTCAGTGTTAAGCCGAGCCGACCGATCACCTTGTCGATGGATCAAACCGAGTATTTTATGGCCTTAAAAGGGGGGTTTTGGGGGAGGGGGAGGGGGGTTAAACCCACCTCCTACATTTAGTTACATGATCTAAAGAATCGTCTCCTTTCTTTTATTTTGCCTGGTTGATGTGGTGTCGGAAGATTGTAAAATGAACATAATCATTTGAATTTTTTATTTCTTGTGCACATTACTTTTGGCTAATTGCAATAAAAGTGACTCATAGTACGTGTATAAACATCCCAAAATACAAGCTAAAAAAAATCATCTTACTATACTAAAAGGGGAATACTCTTGATAGGTAGAGTGGTCTACCTAAGATTGGAAAATCAACCAATCAAGAATCATTTAATTGCCACATCCTCACTATTTTTCGAGAACAAAATGCAAATGCTGCGTTTGGGCTCCATATTAATTTAAAAGGCCGAGATGACAATGCCCAAATTCTTTCTCTTATTCTCCATCTGCACCCCACAAACATCAAAGAACCCAAACGCTTCTCTTTAACTTCGTCCTCTCTGATTCTTCTCCACCCAATCTCAGTTACTAAGCCTCATTTGGATCAATTAGTCCTCTTCAATACCATCTTAATAAATTCTTTCGCCTCTCTTCCTTTCTCCTTATTTATAAACCACTTCGTAATAAGTTGCTTCCATTCAATCCCAAAAATCTTCTCCTAAGAAGTTGAAACTATGGCGATGAAACCAAACGCAAGTCCCCTGTTTCCACCGTCAAGTTTCACGTAGTTATGTTTTTCAAAAATATCCCACGAGGTACGTCATATCAGTATATTTCCATATGCTTCGTTATATAATTTGGCTAGGATAGTTTTGATTTCATAATTTTTTTTTGCGTCGTTTTTGAGTGCATAAATAGTGTCTCTCTGCTGTAATTGGTATTCATTCAGAGGACTCACATGGAACTGAACCAGTTAATACTATCACAAACCTTTTGACCCACCATAATATATGGGTCTCATGTTATTTTTCATTGTTTGCAGATAAAGAGCCCCAGACTGTTTTCCTTGAACCCTCTGAGTCACATGCTTCTATTAAGAAGATGGTATACAAGCGTTACAAGTAAGCTTAAACTTTCTGGGAAAAATTGGAGTAATGATTTTTTCTGTCTAAATTTATATGATGCTCTTTCTTGGAGATAATTGTGCATGCAATAGTTTAACCAAATTTCTTCTTCACATTCCCTCCCCCCTCCCAAATTATGACTGCAAAGATGCTCTTTGGAATGGGCTCTTTGGAAAAAATAATTAAAGCCAAAAACACTTCCGGATAACAATGAAATGAAGAGTGATGTTGGGGAAAATGATATGGTAAGAGTTAACTTGGAGCAGGAGGTTAAAATCAATCATGATGTAACTGAGGTATGTCCAGTTATGTTAGTTGTGGGTGTTGTAACCTGATATCATATGCTCTACTGGTTGATTGTGGTTGATATATCGTAATTTTGCTTAGCTTGGCAACTAAAGTTAATTTTAGTCTTACCTTACGTGGCTATATAAGGGTTTAGTAATATCTTGCAAGTCTCAGGCTATGTACTGCATAATTCTGATCTATTTTGTAAACGGAAAAGTTACCTAAATATCTTTTGATTTTAGTCTGCTTGGACCAGTGGACAAGTAATTTCTGAGATTTTTGTCTTAGGCTTGTCTTGATTATGATTCTTTTTCGCTGCAACAGCTACAAGGATTCTAATTTTAGAATATGTTGTAGTTAAAAATTGTTTTGTGTTTACAATTTTCAGAAACATCAAACAACATTTGTTCATGTTTCTTTGTTTTGTGCATATCTAGGGTCTCAGGCTTCTAAAGCTGAATACAAGAAAATACGTATGATAGACTTTTTTAATTCATGACAATGCAAGAAAAAGAAACATTGACGAGCACCCATCTCAACATAAGCTATTTGTTAAGGCCTTGAGTTGCACTCCCCTCTCTCTCAAACTTTTTCATCTGAATGCATTCTTAACTATTTAATTATTGTCGTTGCAGATGATCAGGTGATCAAATGGGCGAAAGATGATAATAGCATGGAAGAAAAGAGGATTCAGATGCTAAGTTTCAGGAAAATGATAGTCCAAAATGATGTTGAACTCCAGAATAGCCAGATGCTCTATGTTACAAAAATGTTTTTGTTGACCATGGTATAATATTGTCATATGCTTTTGCTCAAATTACAAAATAGTTTAATATCATTTATACTCTCTCTATAAAGTAGAATTTTTTCGTTTCTCTTATTTTATTTTTGTAGTACTTTGATTAGCGAATAATATCACACAGTCCTTTGTCATAGGCGCCTTTGTTTACAATTTTTCTTATAATATAGTTAATGATTACTTTGTAATTTGACTGCTGACTGTTAATGTTGGTCTCCAACTGATTTTGTTACACAGAAAAATACTTCAGTAATAAATTGTAGATTAGATCCAAAGATAATGAGATATAGCTGCATATACGCTGTCTTAAATTGACCATTTGGTCTGAACCATGAGTGCTTTGACTAGATTATAACCACGAGTGCTTTCACTATGATTATACTTCCGCACATCAAATTTTCAGTCACCAGAAAACGTAGATATATGTTTATTAGTTTATGTTTTGTTATTATTATACTTGCCATAAATTTGTTATGCTGACGAAAATTCAGATGTTATTTTCTTTGTTATTTGCATTATATAAACTTATGTAGAAATATGTCGATAAAGGAACGAGAAATATTCTAAGATATCACTAAAAAGAGTTTTTATCACAAAAATAATTTTTAATAAAAAATAATCAAAATAAATTTTATTAAAAAAATATAAATATATACTTATACTCTTTGGGTTAACTATTTAAATTTAAATTTTTGAGTTAGGGGGTAATGTTTTGAAAGTGATATTTAAAATTTAAAAAAATAAAAATATATGTTAAATTATTTAAAATAAAAAATATTAATTTAATCATTTTTTATTTGAGAGAATTTCTCTAAATGAAACTAGAAATTTTGTTATGCTCAAGTCTCATTCTTAGCATATGAGAATTTGATAGCCATAATTACACTTTTCAAGTGTATAATCTTAAATACAATCATAAGTAGGAAAAATACTAATCATATTCTAAATACATTTTCACAAAACAAAAATGAAGTAATTCATTCTATTTTGATAATGCTTAAAAATAAAAATTGAAACTTAATAATATATAATGAAGTAATTCATCATATATTGATAATGCTAAAACTATAAATATTGTAACTTAATTATTAAAATATAACCTATAAACAATGGAATTACAATTAATAATAACATCTAATGAAGAAACATCAAACACAATTTATCCAACCAAAACGAGGACAATCTATGGGATTACAAAACAATCAAAATATATGTAAATACTACTTCTAATTAGTTAACCAATATATTTCAAGCAAGTTATATGTGAATCAATTTTTTTAAAAACGACTTTTACAAATTTACCAAAAAAGGGTACAATGTCTAATAATGTAATGATTTAATTTTCCAATATCAAACTTATATAGATCAAGAAAGGAGTTTTTGCGAACAGCAAATTTCGACATTAAAACTTTATGATTGTCAGTCATCTTTATAAAGCCTCTTCCAACATTTAATATATATATATATTAAATTATTAATAAACATAGATACTCACTTACATAGTAGTTAAACAGTGTCTTAGTGTGAAATATAAAGAGAAAAACTGACCCAATGTGTAAATCTTCCTTAATATATATATATATATATGTATTGATAAACATATATGTTGGACATGTGGACCTGATACTTCCTCCCTATACAATGTAAAATTTTTTTACTTCCTACATTTTCACGAACTGTTTCTGTTTAAAGAACGAAAGAAATTACATTGACTTTCAAATAGCTAGTAAGAAAAAACTTTACCAATGAAGAAAGTAATTTGCTATGAAACGTGCAACAAGAAAAACGGTGGAAATGTTAACATTTAAAGATATTTACAACAATAGTTACCAAAAGATTAATCTAGTTAGTTCCAATAACTGTCCAAAGTACCAAAAGAACAATTGGCCAGGAAGAGTTGAAATGTGTACTGGTTTTTGGATTATAAATTGCCAACTGATCATTATACTAGAAAAAAATCACGTATTAAAAATTTCAATCTGATATTAAATACATAATTTATAAACACTAAAAATATATTACATATATAGCTAGAATTTCGAGTACTAAAGCTAATCAAATCTTAAAATGCATATATCATGAGGATTTAGTTTGACTTATGAAAGTGCAGATAAGCTTGTCATATAGATTCTCATTTTTCAATTTCAATCATTGAGTGATCATCATAAATAAAAATAGGATGTTTATCTTATGTTATATTTGTACTTCATCTGAATTACCATTTACACTAACAAGTTTAGTCATCTATGAAACAAAAAAAAGAACAAAGAGAGATTGACCATCTGCTTATTTTTGTAAAAAACACATGACACCAATATTAAAAAAAAAACTTAAACAAATCCACAATTTTCTCTAGAAACATTCCAGTCATCACTAAACATACAAAAAATATCAAAATAGGTCAATCAGTTATAAAAATAATTGTTATACAATAATGTCTTTAGATGTGTCACTAGATGATGTAACATATTTAATAAAATGTTGAAATTAGGATCTACGGTTTAAGATTTAAATCGAGAATAATTTATTTCACAATTAAATTGTTGCTCATTAATATTAAATACCAAGCAACCATCCAGTGTTACACCAAATAATTTATAAAATGATAAAAAAAATTATGAGTTTATTATTATTGTGTAGATGACAACATTTGTATGGTTGATAATATAATTCATACTTCAAAATCATTTGCAATAAACATATGTAGCACAAACACCTGTAATAATTTGTGAAAAAATATCTTCTTCTATTAATTAAATCTAATATTCTACATGTTTTTTTGCTACAAGTTTGTTGAATAATTTAAAGTACAAATAAATAAAATGATCGAAAAACAAGTTTTTAAAACTTAATCCGCGCGTAGCGCGGACAAAAGATTTAGTTGTTTTAAAAGGAAAGTCTTGTAGGTCTAGGGTCCCTTATAGTTAAAATTATAGTTTCCTTTCATTTCTTACAAACTAGTTAGAAATCCGCACCTTGTACGGTGTAAAATTATTATAAAATAATTTAATTTATTATACTTTTATGTGAATCTTAATTTTCATATGTTATGTTATGGAACATTTTATGTTTATTAAGAATATAATATGTTTATAAATACTTGTATAAAACAATATTTTAGTATCAAACTGCTGAATTATAAAAAGAGATGAACCATTTTGTGACACTAACCATGAATTAGTAATTATCTATATTAATTGGGCTATAAAAGAGACACACAAATTGATGTGTTTGCGTTATTAAAAGCTGGACCTATTTTTCATGTAGCCAAACAAAATTGAAATTTTGTTACCATTTATTCATAAAAAGAATCTAGTGAATATAACATTTTCTCTTGTAAAAGGCTCGAAAGTAATGCCTAATTTTCGCTTAGCCATATAAATGTTTATCTTTTAGTTTTTGATTGATATTTTGTTTACTAGTATATCATTTACTTAATTTCAATATAATGAACAATGTTGCTTCAAATTATTAAAAATATAATTCTTCATTTGTTTAAGTTGATTTTTTAATATAAATTACTCATCTAAATTTAATTTATTATTTTATTTTTTTAAACAAATCATATATTAATGTTATACAACTACTTTTGATTTCTACTATTTTCATCTAATTACATACTGCTATTGAAAAGTAAAATTATTGAATATTCGAATTGGTTCTAAATAAGAACCATTCCATTCTCGATAATAATTTTATATCCATATAAAAGACATTCTAATTGTTCCAGTTCGGTTATGGGTTTGTCCCTATCGGTTTTGGGTCATTTCAGAAATAAAATTTTAAACTCTATTAAATTTAATATTAGATTTTTTTTTATTTTTATCTTTAACTTTTATTTTTTTGTAACAAAAAATATATAAAATCTAAAGGTACTTATTAATAAGTTGAAATGATCTATTGGTAATAAAGCTGTAAATTTTCTTTCACAATCTAGGTTTAACTATTAAGGTTTTCAATTTTACATTTTTTAAAACATGGATTTCAATTTGAACGAATATGCCCAACTTTTTCAAAATATTTCAAAAATTTGTAAGATGTTTCATGACTGAATGTGATAGTGATTGTGATACACAACATCCATTTTCACTAATAATTCATTACAGTAGTATAATGGATTTAATCAAAATCAGAATCCAACCACATTTTAATGTGATTTATATTGATAACTTTAATCTAATAATAAATCGTCTTGAAAAATTCTTATTAACTACTTATTTTACATAGATTAGATTCCATATTAGAAATTTTAAAATTAAATTCAGATAAACATAGTTTTTGTTATTCTTACATTTAAACACACAAAAAGAAAACAAAGTAAAGTAAGTGAGTTTTATTTATTTTAGGGGAAAAATGTTTAGAAAAATCTTTAAAGATTAGAAAGGTAAAACAAAAAAGATTAAAGAAAAAAAGAAAGAAAAGAAAGGTAGCTCTCCCCGTTCACAACTCACCACTCTATCATCTCCACACATTAGACAATCATAAGCAATAAACAACTAAACCTCTCAGCTTAAACACGTTTGGGCAAGTCGATCCATCTTTGCGTCTTTACTTAGACTTCAGTTTTCTGATTCAATTTTGTTTATGTCCCAGTCTCTTCGTTTCAAGTGCGATTCTCAGTGTATTTTTCTGTGTGTAAATTCAAGCCCGATTTTGTCTTCAAATATTTATTCTCCTCTTCTTCCTCTGTGTTCCTGTTTCATTTTTCATCAATAGCAGTGCACGCCGTTCGATTACCGGCGACTCAGCTTCACAGTGGAATATCTGGAAAACTTTCACCATCCAATCACAATCCAAAGGATGTCATCTGATTATGTTGCTGATCTTCGAATCGCTGTCGTTTCATATTCGTATTGGCGTCACTCCGGGAAGGCAATTAACATGACAAAGACAGCTCTTTGAGAGCTTTTGAAGTGAAGAAGATTATGAAAGACTCACTTATGCTTTCTACTACGAACTATATTTAAACTTTTTTTAGTTTCTAGTGAGTTGTTTTATAAACTAAGATGGTCACAAACACTTTATTGGAATCGGTTATTTACAAACTGGTTACTATCATATTTTATAGTATATTATAATGTATTAAATATTTATATATATATATATATATATATATATATATATATATATTTATATTTATATTAAGTACAATGGCAATTGCTGTAATTTTTCTAGTAATTAAAGGTCTCTTAATTAAGATAGCCAAGGAGAGCTGTAGGCTTGCCACATCAGCCAAAATGGCATGTTTGTAACTAAAATACCAAAGTAAAGTTACTCTTAAAAATTGTTTCTCTATTAATAATAAAGGGATATGGATCTCTCATTTCCATATCCAGAACAAAGCCTTGTAAAACCTCGAGAGACCCGAACACCTAGCCATCAATATTCTCTCTTCTCTTTCTCTTTTTTTTTCTCTTGCGTTGCTCTCTCCCTCCTCGCGCTCGAGACACCTCACCGTCCGACTTGACCACCGCGTCATCTGCCTTGGCCTCCACTCATCGCACGCCATCAGCTAGCCGTTGCTTGGTCCTGTTCGTTGTTATTCAGATCCACTTTCCAAGTGATTGGTTCTAAACCAATTTTCTTATATTAATCCTTAATACTATTTGATGCTCAATTGGAATTGAGTAACTTAATTAATGCTAGGTTTTTAGATCCATATTGTTGTAGTATAAGAACTCTCACACTAATTATGACTGGATGGACTACCGTGAATTGATGTGATGGACTGATTTATTATTTGCTTTTTATACTTGATTTATCTTATTTCTGATGATAACTGAATAATCTAGGTGGTTAGATAAATGGAATAAAATAGAGCTCGTGAATGATTGTTGTTGAGTTTGAATATGTATGATTTGTGTGACACCATAAACGGTGGTGTCTAGAGTAATAATGAAAGTGATAATGAGATGGACGATGATAATGAACGTTTTAAAGATATGTAGAATGAGGAGGATACTGTGAAAGGACAATATATAGGTTACCAATGCAGGTAAGACTGAGTCATACGGAGTCTGAACATAAGTGACTATGAACTTTATTATTAGTGCAGGTAAGACTGAGTCATGATGAGTCTGAACATAAGTGACTATGAATTTTTTTGGTTACATAAGTAGGTCACAAACGGGCCATGTTGTGACATAAGTAGGCCACAAGTGGGTAGTCACGTAGAGTGTGTTTTGGATATAAGTTGGCCACAAGCGAATTAGGTCCCAGAGGTCTAAGATGTTTTTATTATATTCAGTCCTGATGGTTGGGGATTATAATGAATGATAGTGATGTGTTCTTGATCGGTTGTCGGTCTGCATCTAGTAATTAGCATTGGTGTATATGGTTGGGTTTAGGGATTTAAACAGATGAAATGTGTCTGGGAATTCTAGGACCATTGGCTGGACATTGTGACTTGCCATATAATGTAGACATGTGTCCTAACCCTGCACTCTCAGGCATGCCTAGCAAGTGGGTGTTACATTTTAGTATCAAAACCTAGGTTAAGATCTCTCAGTCATAACACGAGGGATTAGTTTTCACATTTTTTAAATACCTTATTTTAACTTGTGAAAGTTTAGAGCTCTCAAAAACCTTGTGAAATGTTATAAAAAGACATCAACTTTATCAAATGTATACTTCTATTATTGGTCTGATCCGATTTGTTTACTTTCAGTATGTCTTCTCCAACATGAGTAACCCCTGGTGATGATCATATGCACCATGGACCAACGGGAACTTGTGTGTATGCCAACACGCCCATCTATGACAATGATGGCAATGTGATACAGTCACATATCCATCAGAGTAAGTAGTGAAGCACAAACTGATTCCCCATTTCTAGAGAATGGGGAAACATATCCGTCTGGTTCGTGTACATCAGGTTTTTCTGCTATCACTTGAAGTAGAGGTGACACCGGTCAAGAGAAAGCGTGGCTATCCGAATAAGGTGCAGTCAGAACTAGTTGATGGGAGGGAGGAGCCATCATATGTTGAGGAGCATCCAAATAGGAAGTGTGGTCGGCCGCAGAAGTCGGCCATCACAGGGGAGGGTACCCTAAGAAGAAGTCTCGGACAATGCAGAGGGGATTCCCAGATCAGTTGCAAAAGAGGTCCACTCAGTCCAAAACTATACTGGGGTAATCCTTGTGGAGGCTAGATGGTCAAAACTTAACTACTCATAAGATTGTGCCAATTTTACCAGGATGGACACTGTAGGGATATTCTGGTTGTGCTGGATATTTTTTTGGAACTCTTTGAGATTTCCTTAGTGAGGAGGATGGGAGATCAAGTGGTAGCAGAATTGTAGTTTATCGCTGATAGATCCATTGATACTTAATCTCTAAATCCAAGGAGGGCCCATCTGATTATTCGCAGTGGGAAGATGAACCAAAGTCGCGAGTGCTTCCGATCATGAGACCATGTGTCTTGGCTTGTCTCATTTCATTGTGAAGGCGAGCTCATGTGTCCCCGCTCGTCCCGTCTTGTCATGTGGGTGAGGCCACACTTCAATCCATCCATCTCACCATGTGGGCGAGACTGATACATGCTCAAATTACCCTAGAGCTACTGATTACTCTCCCAAATAAGATTGTAGTACATAGGGATTGAATCAACATAGAGCAAGGGCACACAATATATTTGATAATCAACTTAGTTATACTAGGCAATTGATGACTTTAAGAAACAGTAAATCAAGAATGAGTTGATTTGTAAACAATTAAGGAAAATAGCTAGATATAGGGTTTTCAATCATTGAACATGAATTCAATTAGTAATAGATATAATCTAAGAGGTTTTCAATCATTGAACATGAATTCAATTAGTAAAGATATTAAATTATATCTATCTATGGCTAAGCTGAGACTCTACAAACTTTCATTTGTAAATTCAGAATCACCATTGATCGATGTTATTCAAACTGCATTGATCGATGGCTTTCTTTGTCAAGATTTAAACGAGCAGATTTGATTGGTTCACTTAGAATTACTGGACCTATCTCTCGATTGTCCCTAGTAACTTAAGCTCAACAAAATTTGTTCAGGTAAGAATCCTACTCTTGTAGTATCAATTATCCTAATACCAGGGTTCTATTTAGTTACTCAAAAACATAAGAAATAAGAACAATTCTATTGATAGATCTAATAATCACCCTAACAATTCTATTGATTAGCTAATCCGTCAAAACCATTAATAAACCCTACACCTAACAAGGTAACTACTCAAACATGGCTAACCAGCACATAATCATAATCATAGAATAATGCATAAGAATAATAACAAGGATAGAAATTAAGGTCCCAATAAAAAAGCTCCAGGAAGTCTTGACCTTCTCCCCCAAAACAACTATGTTTGTAAAATCCTCCTAAGTCGTTCCCCATTTTGAATAAAGCACTGGCAAAGATGATATAAACTAGGTAAAACTCATCCACGGGTACTATTGTAATTTACATGACTTGGGCTTCAAGTCGGGTACTTTACGAATTCAGCTACTCCACGTCGACCGCCGATCGACAACAAGAGTGCGTCGTCGATTAAAGCCATGCTCTACCTTAATTCGTACTTTGATGATTTTTACTAGCTATGTGGTTCCTCTCTCTTTGAGCTCCCGAAAGCCTAATAATCTCTACATTTATCCAAAATGCATATGGACCTGAAAATACTCTAAAACTCATTGTAGACACACATAGAAAACTCTAAATATAGCCTATAATATGGTCTAAAAGATGTAAATATTAGGACCTATCATAGACCAAGTCACCTTCACCAACCGTCTATCCATGAGGACGAGACATAGTTGCATGTAAGACCCGATCCTGAGGTTCAAGACCTACTTGTACCTATGGCTTCACACTTAGCCCAAATTTTTTATTTGATTCATTTCAAGTCTACTATTTAACTAAGTCATTTTCATTGTAAATGAGGTTCGTAAACATTTCAATAACATGTATAAAAAAGGGCAAATTGATATTATATTAATAAAAAATGAGATCTAATACATAAGTTCAGTCTGCACTATAGGCTATCATAAGTTCATTCCTACGACGACCTACCCAAACACGATACAACTGCTCGCTGATTGAGTCTATACGTCTCCTTAGTATTATAACGTTCAACCTCAGTTCCTGAAACCACACATATCGACAAACATCAATAAACATAAACCGATATCCTAACAAGTATGTCTAATAATGCATGGTTTGGTTCCTCATCTAAATCCATAAAACTCTAGCCTAAATACGATATAACAACTTAGGCATCATACTTAGATATCATCCAAGTACAATCTCCCATTACATAAATAATTACCTGATTGCCCACAATTCAATCTGACCACTCGGCAAGGATCTAGGACCAACCGGCTTCACCATTAGGTCCGGCCAAAGGCCAAGGACAATCTTATCTGGACCATACCAGAGTATATTTCAATGAACTCCTTAGCATCGATCGACCAAACCGAACCAATACCATGGCCGAAAGATCAATCCGCATAAACTACCCCATTGGGCCTTGCTCCAGTAATAGGGCTGGAAAAGAACCAACCAGGACCAATATCAACTAGACCATGCCTCTTGTCCAATCTGACGAAGCGATCCATAGCCAAGCCAGATCGGACCATTCACGCATCTGGACAATGAACATGGTTCATTGTTGGCTTACTCGGACAAGACCTTTGTTCCATACCAATCCAAAGAAGAAGAAGAAGAAGAAGACTTTGCATATTTTAAGCCCGAGAGCTAACAGTAATCCGGAAATAAGTTCTTCATACTCGGCTTCATTGTTTAGGGTGTGAAAGACCAACCGAAGGGACTATTCCAACACTTCTTTGTTTGGTGAAGTTAGCCAAATTCCGATTCCTGATCCCTGTTTGGATGAATATCCATCGACATGGAGATTCCAACTCGAGTTCGATTCTTGGTTTAACGCGCCTTCCATTAGAAGTTCGACTAAGAAATCAGAAAGAACTTGCGACTTGGCGCTCGTTCTCGTTCGATACTCGATGTCATATTGCCTTTGTTCGAATGCCATTTTGCTAGTCTTCCTGATTGACTGGGACTATGTAGAAACATACGGAGCGGGATCGTGGTGAGGATTACGATTGCGTTTGACAGGAAATATGGTCTCAATTTCCGGGATGCCGTTACTACTGCGAGCGCTAATTTTTCCATTAGTAGGTATCGTATTTCTGCGTCTAACAAAGTTTTACTTATGTAAAAAACTGGTTTCTGCTCTCCACGTTCTTTTGTGATGAGGACGCCACTTACGTCTGTTGCTGATACTGCAACATACAAGAATAATGTTTCTCCTTCCATTGGTTTGGCGAGAACTGGAGGAGTGGTCAAGTAATGTTTCAATTATTTGAAAGCTTTCTCGCATTCTTCGGACCACTCAAATTTTTTGTTCCCTTTCAAAGTGTCGTAAAAGGGGAGACACTTATCAGTTGATCAGGAGATGAAACAATTGATTGCTGCGACTCTTCTGGTTAAATTCTGCACTTCTCGTTTTGTTTTGGGGGATGCAGTTTCGATCAATGCGTTGATTTGTTTTGTATTCTCTTCGATCCCTCGATATGGTGCATCTAGCTCGCCATCAGTCGAGTTGGACTTCTCGATCCAACTTCCCATCAGGCAAGTCGAATTGTTTGATTCAACTTGGTATTGTTTGTGTTCCCAACGCGACCATTGTTCTAGGGTTTCTTACTTAGAACCTTTCCTGGAACTATTCTGAGATGGTTTTACTTAAGAGATGTGATCCTAGACATTGATTTCGATATTATCATTTTTGACACCAGGTATGCTGTCAAATATACATGATCCCTGCATAAAGGTCATGAGACAAAGCATATCTCGGCGCCTTCAGTACAAAATGTGCGAAATCCTGCATTAAAACTCTACATGCTAAATACAATGCAGGAGGCACAAAGTACATTTTCAAAGTACTGTAAACAAACCCATGGTTGATACATGGAGCAAAAAGTGCAAAGTACGGAAGCACGCATTAACCCTGCTTATCAAGACGTGGAAAGTAGAGAGTCTGGCGCTTCAGTCACCACCCCAGGTAGATTCACACCAGCACTGATCAATAAGACTCCTGACTGCCTAACCCTTGTCAGGGTCAAAGTCACACCAGCACGAGATAAAAGTCTGACAGTGGCTTTCTGCAGGAAGCAGAGTGCAGCACAATAAGACCTCGATAGTGGCCTATTTCTGAGTGGCAGATGGCGAGGTCTAAGCCAAGATCGTTGGTGGCCTACCTAAGGTAGGCAGAGTACAATCACGAAGGAATGACCTCCGGGATCGAAAACGGTCTACGGACTCATAATAAGAATCTCATTCGTAACCTACCTAAAGGTGGTGGAATATGATATACCCCTATACCCAAATATATGGACTTATTCCATGTTAATCGAAAAAGGCTTACCCAAAAGGGGGCAGAATGAGACATCAGAAGTGCCTCAAGGCCTAATAACATAAGCACGGTATCGCGAGTGCCTCTAGGCTGAAAAGTCCTGACCTACGGGTCTACATTACAGTCGGTAGTAACCTACCTAAGGCAGGCTGAATACGAAACTAGGGAATAACCCCCAGGCTCAGAACCTTGAAGGATCACAGATCAAAGTCTGTGAGCATCCGGGTTCCGAATCAACAAGAAGATCAGGCATTTCCGGGCTCTTCAAGCAGTTTAGGGCTATTAGGAGGCAGAAGAATGAATGAGTCCCTCGAAAAAAAAAACATTGACTTCGCCAATTCCTAAAGGAAAAAGCTTAAGCTATCAACTTCAAAGTCCCTGCAATGGATCAGAGTACCGGAAAAACCCAGATCCTGGCTACCATATCGAAGCAATATCCTGACTTGTAGGGCAAAAATCGGAGCTCAAGAAAAGCACTCACAACCGTAACTCGATTACAAGCCAAACAACGATATTCTTTTGAAAAAAAAAGACAAGCTATTACTACCAAAATAAAAGCATGCAAGGCGATAAAAATTCGGAATGCATCCTTAAAGGAGGGGAGGGGGATAAAAGGCCGATTTCTTTAAAAGGGGGGGGGGGGGAAGAAGGCCTACAAAAGAAGTATTAAAGCCGCGAAGGGCCATCGTTCTAAAGAACAAAATCTTATGAAGGAGCCATCATCCAAAAAAGAGAGTAAAAGAGCCCCGAAAAAATTCAGCAAAACACCAACAATCGATTATAAAAACGAAGCCATAAAGAGGTAAAGTCATTTAGCAAGAAGGTTCCTCCGAAGGCCACAACCCACTTGTCGATTTAAAAGTAACTGCTATAGGAAAAATCCCCATATTACCATCTCCTACCACCAGAAGGAAGTACCGACGATACTCCTCTTCAGGATTCCAGTGCCCGACCCGCTTCTCCAGCCATTCCTTCATAAGCTCCCAATGGGGCGATGCTCTGGTTTTCTGGATCATCATCTCTTTTTGAGCTGCCATATCTTGTATCTGGGTATGTAGTAAGAGAACCTCCCCATGCAACCCCCAGTGATCTCCCGACAACAAATAAACGGTGGGGGCTGGTCGTCTCCTGATCATTAGATTCCTTGAGATTTGCTACCAAAAGGAAAAGGAGCCGATAACTGAAGGAACCGTCAGATACGCCCTCAACGCAGGCGGAGAATATGTATGTATCCTCCACGTTCTAGCCTTCTGGTACTCGTCTTAAATGGCCGACACCGAAATTCTGAAAGTGTTCCCTGAAAAGAGTATATTAGAAGAAGAAATTAGAAAACACAAACCTTTGTTGACAATACCAGAACAAAAACTTACCCCAAATACGGTTGTGACGTATAGCCTCCCGGCTTACCAAGAAAGTCACCCATCTAAACCGTCTAGGGATTTCCATCGCAAGATTCAGCGCCTCTTCCCCAATAAAGAACACATGACGCGATATAGTTGAAAACAAGAGTTGCACGTCATTTAATGATATAAACTATTTATTACCAGTTTTATACCATGTAATAGACTCTATTTAGGGTCTGTTATGTGTGTCTAGGCTATGTTTTGAGATCTTTACAGCTCCAGGTACATTTTTGGAGATATATGGAGATACTTGGAGCTTTTAAAGAATTTGCAGAGGAATAATCCGTAGCTGATCATTGAAGATAGTCAAAGTACGAGATTACCATTGATCGACAATACAACGTAGGCGTCGACCGATGTTTCATGACCAAGATCTATCGATGTTGCACATCTACCGTCGATCGATGTCCAGTTGGCAAACAACCGACTTTCAAGCAAAGTTAGAGACATGACACAAGATTATAAGATTACCCTTGAATTAGTTTTGACCTAGACTTTAGGGTTTTATATTTATACTTTATGTATTGCACAAGAAAAGGGTGCTTGTGGGGAAAGTACTAGTACTAGGGGTACTAGGTGTTCTAAGTGTGCTTTAAAACCCCATTATTTTATCAATGCTTTTTATTCAGATTATTATTCTTACTTTGATTATGTCTGAGTAGTTATCAACTAGGTTTAATGTTTATTAATGGTACTAGAATTGTTAAGGTCATTATTAGGTCTATTAACAAATTTGTGTTTATTGCTTGTGTTCTAGAGTAGCTAACTAGAACCCTGATAATAAGATAGTTAGGCGCAAACGAGAGCATGGCCTACTACCGGAATCTATTATGTTGAGCTAGGTTGCTAGAAAAAAACGAGAGTTGAATTAGTCAATCTAGTGAACTTGTGGAATTAGGTCATAACGCTTGACTCAAGAAACCATCAATCAATGCAGGATTATTGCCATCGATCGACGGTCATTCCGTGTCAACAAGCGAGATGAGACATTGGACTTGGTCAATTGATTAGGCGCGCATGCGAGAGCTGGTGTCTTTTACATTAGATTTAGAGTTCTATGATTAAATACCTTAACTTCTATCCACTATAATCCACTGGCCTGAAACCCTAGATCTAGCATATTACCATATTTTCATTACTAGCACATTTTCATATTTACATTACTAGCATATTTCCATACTTACATAACTATCATATTTCCACATTTGCACTACCAGCATATTTCCATATTTGCATTATTAGCATATTTCCATATTGCATCTATACCTTCAAATAAGGAATATTTTCTTTGACCTGATTACTTGCTACCAATATATATAGTTACATATCTTAGTCTTCAGAAATAAGAAATCTATTGTGTGCCATTGTTCCCTATGGATTTGATCCCTAAGTACTACATTTGATCTCTTTTGACAAGAGTATTATTGTTTTGTGTGTTAGGATTAAGGTTAATTTGACAGTTGTTTGTTTAGGATATTATTACCCTATTAGAACATAAAAACACACCCACATCATTTAACAAAACTACAGATAGGTGTTATTCCAAAAAGAATAAAAAAAGGAAAGCTCGAAGACTCGCCGACTTTCATAAATATGTATCACATGTTCCATCGGTCCCCAAAGGGATAATTGCCCTTGGTTCCCCTTGATGGTTCCTCTACTAAAGGCACACCGTCTCGAGAACGAATATGGTAGAATCCTTTCTTGTTATCCAAAGGGGAGAAGCAGTAAAGATACAAAAATTCGTGGGCCCCAAACAATATGCCATGGAATTCTCCAAACACCTGGACAGCGATCAGCGGTCGCCTAGTCGGTGAAGCGAGTTTGGAAGGAGAGAAACCAAATAAGATGAAACTTCGGCTATCAAAGAAGGGATGCCACGCCGAAAGCCTTTCTCCATGTACGCCTCTAAAACAACTACTTCATTCGTTCCGCCGTCGGGAGCGCGTTCAAATTCAGCAGGACGCCTCAGTTCCACAGACGGAGGGATCAAATATTTCCTTCGTATTTCTACCAGTTCCTCATCTCGAATCTTGGAGTGAGGATCATCATCAAGCAATCGAAAGAGCCGCCATCTCAAAGGGGCCATCAGGACCGCCTCATTTTTGATCTTCGGAACCTCTCCCCAAGATACAACGGGGGCGAGAAAGGGTCTCCAAAGAGGCGACGAGGTCTCATACGACCACCCATGAACGAATCCGGAAAACCAGAAAGAATAGATCGGCTATTCATTAGGCTAAGTTGTGGATGCGAGATTCCAAACAAAATCGTATCCATCGTCGTCCTGAGCGGAATATTTATAGGCGATATTTAGCATCCTCAGCCGAGCCAAAAAGGAAAGATAAACTTTTCAGAAATCGTTGAGATAGTAGCACTCTTTCTAAAAAAAGGAAAATCGCATCCCCCTAAAGAAAAAGGATATTCTCGAGCAAGGATTGGAAATCCCCCGATCCTTCCTATATACAAACTCATAAAGATCTTGGCGTGAAAGCGAAGATTCCTTTGTCGGACCCGAGAAACAAAAAAATCCATTAAAGTTCTCCATTTCTCTAGTGTCCTGCTCCAGGTCTAGGACTTCTGAAGCATCAAAAAATTCATCTCCGCCAGGTCCCACGTCATTAGGATCTAATTACATCAGGTTACAAGCCCTACAAGAGAATCTTGTCATCACTGAAACGCAAGATCCGGGTCTTAAACCCTGCAAGATCACCTTCAAATGGGTCCAGAACCTGGGAATATCTATCAAGAGCCTGGTCTATCATTTTGAAATTGACTCTCCTCAAGGTTCGAGACACGGGTCAGGCCTAAGAAGAATCTGGAAAGGTGAATTACCGGAGAGATATCCTTCCCAAGGGAGGCATGCTGAGATGGAGCAACTCCCATTGACTCATGCACAGGTTATCTCCCGAATTCGAAAAAAAAATCGAGAAAGAAGAGGCAAACTGTTGGGGAAAAATACTCTGGTATAAGAATCCTTTATGCCTCGGGAAGGACACCGGCTACCAAATTCCCGCTGGGAGGAGTTTACGTCTCCGAACCCTGCTTCCATTCCTGCCTCCAGGTAAAATGGACGTTTTCTACTTAAGGGGTTTTTCCATTTTTCCGAATATGGAAGTGTTTAACCTACCAAACCGACATCTACTCGACTATATAACGGGAGCCAAAACCCTAGAACAAGGGATCCATATTCAAAGACTAAGAGGCTAGAGTTAGGCGGCTAGAAAGAGGGTTGATATACCAAATGTTGTACTTCATGTTCATTTAATCAATAAAACATCTCTTTGGTCTCTATCCTTACTTGTCTACAAAGAAAAAGATCGGATGTAACCAACCCAAAACCACCCGTATACCCGACCAAACCATTCAGTAGTCTAGGGCGATCGTTTGATGGCCACATCCATTACCTTGGATGTGTGCTCTTGGTGTCGTAGATCCCTTCTCCAATTCTTTATTCTTTGACTCTAGTATCCATACTGGTCGGCCTTTCCTTGCCACAAACAATCCTCCTTTCTGGATCCACCAAACAAACAATATCAGCCTTGTTATGGGCCGATCTCTCTCTCTTTCTTTCCTTGTCTCTCTCGACTTTTTCTTGTGTTTTCTATGAAGAATTGATGGAAAAATTATAACCCAGGCTCTCATATTAATAGAGGAAGGTTCGCCAACTGCCTTTGCCAAACAAGTGCAATTTGTTGGGGGAATGGGCATGACTTGCTCCCATCGCACCCCTTCGCCCATAAGAGCCTCCCTTCCCATCCTTTGGTCAATAACCGCCTGGTAAATGATCATTCATGGGCCTAGACCCAATTCCCAGCCCAAGGACCGACCATATGGACCTCCTAGCCCATTTTCCCAATAGCCGGGCCACATGACCCAACCTACTTACCCGACCATGGCCTTGACTGGTCCAACTGCCCAAGACCCAAACACTCGGCCAAGCTTAATTTAGCTGAATCCCAGCTGACCCAGATGAGTGAGCTAGTTCATCCAGCTGGTCAGGCTGAACCACTTTACTCCAGCTACGACCTATGTTCGTCCAGCTGGTCGAGCTACCCTTACACATCGCCCAGCTACCATAATACTCGTCCAGCTCCTTTAAACTCCTTTCCTTCGTTTCTTGGTTAAGTCTCAGCATCCTGATATCATTAACCTTCGCTATTGGCCATCGAACGCTTGCGTTTAGGTTCATATGATCGGCTTGACCTTTTCCTCGAACAATGGCCCATCCTGACGACCCTACCTAGGATCGGGGACATGACATTGTCTTAGCCATCCGACTCGCCGCGAGGGCGAGATCACACGCCTGGCTGTTGGTCTCGCCATGAGGGCGAGACCTAGTCGCCTTCACCGTCCATATCACCATGATGGTAAAACCAGGCCCTCCCTTCCATCTTACCGTGAGGGCGAGACCAAGCCTTCCCATCAGTCTCCCATGAGGACGAGACCACCTCATCTTCGGTCCATCTCAAAATCACGTCAACACAACCTCGCTCTGGTCCTTCCCACTGACATGGCGAGATGACCTCGTTTCTGGCTCGTCTCAACTTCAAAGCAGCTTTGATAATCCCATCTCTCGGTTCGTTCATAGTTCCTATCTTTGAGTTTCAATCGAGAAAACACCTTTCACTTATCTCGATCGAAATATCCAAAAGTTCTACGATTGAAACTAGCACAATACACTTTCTCGTAAATTTCAAATGACAAAACAAGGCGGAAAATGTTGCATAACGGTAATTTTCACGATATCATTCTGATCAATAACATATGGACTTATAAATCCAATAATACAGAAACAGGTTTGAATAAACCAATGATTTCTCTGAGAAATAATCGTAAAATGCGCGAAGTCGTTAAATGACCCAAATGGACTAAAACATGATAAAAGCCCATTTACAATTTAAAACTCGAGAATCAGCCCATAAACAATGATCGCAAATCGATTTTCGACAAAAAAAAGATAAGAAGATTAATGTTAAATGTCCGAGGTAAACATGAAACATCAAAAGATAAGGAAAACGTATGAAAAAGATAAACTCTAATCAAGGAAGAAAGGGAAAGGACGACCAACCTTGGAGGCATATATAACAGTAGCCAAGAAGAAGTTCAAAGGGGGACAACTAAATTTTACATAGCAACTTAAAACTTAGAAACATTTTCAGCAGTTTTGTTTTTAGTTCTCGAGATGCGACTCAAATATGCTTAGGGTTTTAGGCGGGTATAACTAGCAAAATCATTTACAGCTCTCCTCTTTCGAGGCTTTCCGACCTGTTTTATCAATCAAGCTCACTCAAAAATAAGAATGTATTTCTCTTTACTTGGAAAATTTACGCTTTTGATATTTTTCGTTTTTTTCCATTCATTGCTTGAACTCGTGTAATTGCCTCCATAGATATCCGGGTCCTCAGAGAAAATGAGATATATTCTTGCTTTCTTACAAAGCAAACTCGACAGTGCGAATTTCTGTTCCAACACTTGCATAATTGGAGTTTATAGCCCTCTGTGATACACGTTCTTCAATCAGTATCATACCCAAGGAGATGGAAAATCAGCTAAGTCTGAAGATAGAGACTTTTGAAGATTCATTTACTTTTGTTAATTGCTTCAAGGTGAATTCAGGAGGGATTATCAGAAACCTTCAGGTACAGATTGTCAATGCCTTAGTTCAAGTGAATTTTCATGTCATGGATATTCATATAGACTGGAATATTTTGTACTACATGGGAGAGACTTCATGTCTACTGTGTAGGAGCTATTTGCAACATGAAGAAAAATCAGATGTGCATGACACTCATAGATAATAATGCTTTATATGAACCGGTTAAAGTAATCAAGGGAAAGACGCCCTACATTGAGATAGGAGATGATCCAGGATTTGGACAGTGTAATATTCTGGTTTGGGCGCAATGCATGAGGATGACACTGAAGCATCACTCGACACCCAACCAGCATCGTTCAACACTCCTGCGAGTCAGTGGTTTCGAGATAATTTGGCAGTTGACACGGTGGAAACCAAGACGGGAGCTTCTGATGAGACGGGTGAAGTGAATCAGCCGATGACCCCCTGGATCGTAACGACTACTCGATAGGGAGGTCAATGACTGGGTACTTTAATCTCGATGATTGATCTTAGGGTTGTCTGACTTATTGGGAAAGTGTTCCCTTGTAATATATTTCTATTGTGTGGCCGTGAGTCATGTAGTGGGACTGGCCGTGTCTGGCTTCTAATCCATGCCATTTATCGGCTTTTATATGAATCACACTTTTTATTTAAAAAAAAAAAGAGTTTCAAGAATTTTTGGATTTTTGTCAAGTGTAAGGGGAAGGATTCGAGTTGTCGTCTCGCTCCTTACCCTTTTTCCGGATCATCTTATTCATTGCTCGTCCAACATGTTTGAGAAGCTCTCAAAGTTTCGAGAGCGTTTAGATCGCACGAAGAGATATGCTTTCAGGATCTCGTATCTTTTTTATACCATGCCTTGAGACGTTAGAGACCAATGTGTTGGGTTTAGGGTAAGACCTAGGTTTACTTTCGGTTTGAGGCTTTGCGATGACTAATCGGCTGTCATTTTGCCTGTTGCGATTTTAACCTGACTCTCCGATTTAAAGTACGTGATAGGTTCTCGGCTTATACGACTTGTCTGGTCGGAGTAGAGCATCTCTCCGGAGACAATCTTTAAGTCATCCGGAAGTGCTGACCAAAATTTTGGATTTATTTATAGTGCGCTATTTATCCTAGTCAGCTGTACGACGATCTATCCTTTAGGATGGATCTAAATTCATTTTTTAGGACGGCTATAGTGCTTGGTGGGCCAATCGACGAGCATTTGTAATTTATATTCATGAATGGACTCGGACCATGTTCTCGAAGATCTAGGCGACGTCTCGCTTACTCATTCGAAAACAAACTTTATGCTAGTAACTTTCTGAATTATGTGAGACCATGGTCTCGTGTTTTGGTTGGGAGTCGGAATCGACGATGCGACCGAGATATGTTTGTGAAGGAGTTTTAATGGTCGGCGTAATCCGTTGATCCCGGCAATGCCTTAGTTGATGTGAAGAAGTTTCTTTTCTTGATAAATTAGTGTGGAGTTGATCCGTTTTGAGGCATGACGATTTTTTGTGAGTTTTTGTTTTTGGGTTTGTACGATGATCGTTTGCTCGCATGTTCCGAAACTATCACAAGATGATTTTCGAGCTAAGAGAAATTTTGCGAGATTTTAAGGAAGTCTTTATTAGCAAAGTTTTTTCATAAATAATAAGTACTAGGCGAATATTTTAGAATGCGGGAATATACGAATATTCGTATATGTACCCACTCCCCCCCCCCCCCGTTTTTGGAGTGTGGGATAGCTGAACTCGTCTTTTGGTGAGCTGCCTACGTACCCCTTTTGGAGATCAAGCCATCTCGTAGTTTTGTTTTTTTGTGCGAGTGTGTTTACTCAGCTGTTGTGTTTGCATTGATCGTGTTAGTCAAAGGATCGACGTCTTCTATCGGGTTTGTCTTCTTCGGTTGGATCGAAGCATTGGGCTCTGGAACTTGTTGTTCTTCGGCCGTTGCTTGAGTTGAAGAGTCTGGATCGTCTTCTTATGAAGTGTTTTCGGTCGGTGACTGTGTTAGCGTGCCTCATTTGGGCTTCACCATTGAGGTGGTGATGATTAGCCTCAGCTTATGTTAGGCTAGGAAACAACGTCTCGACTGATTCTGGTATCCCCTAATCGCGGCTATTCCGTTGTGACTCAGGAATTTGATGCCCAGGTGATAAGTCGACGGGACTGCCTTCATGGTGTTTAACCAAGGCGTGCCCATAATGACATTGTAGATGGCCGGGTGGGTCGACGACTGTGAAGTCAACGATCTTGGTGATTTCTTTTGCCGCGACGGGTAGTTTGATACATCCGAGGCTCATTGATGTCATGCCTGATAAATTGGTCAATGGCTTGGGCGATGGTAGAACTTCTCCTAGCTCGATGTTCATCCTTCTGAGAGTATCGCGGAAGATGACGTTAACCATGCTGCCTGTATTGATGAGAACTCTAGCGACCTCGAGATTATCTTTTCACGAGATCGATGATGAGTGGATCGTAATGGGGCTGATCGATCCATCGGGCTTCTTCTTCTTCGAAAGTGATCGCTCCTTTGGGAATGTCCCGGGGTGCAGACCAGTTTGGCCAAATTTGGCCTGCTTGCTTGGTCCAACTTGCCAAACGGGCGATTTCTCCGGCTTGCTTGGTCCAAATTGCCAAAAACTTGCCGAACGGGCGAGTTGGCCGGGCTTGTTTGGTCCAACTCATTGAATGGGCGAGTTCGCCGGCTTGCTTGGTCCAACTCGCCGAACGGGTGAGTTGGACGGCTTGCTTGGTCCAACTCGCCAAACGGGCGAATTGACCATCTTTCTTGGTCCAACTTTCCGAACGGGCGAGTTGACCGTCTTGCTTGGTTTAACTCGCTGAACTGGTGAGTTGGCTGATCGAGCCTTATAATCTTTTCGTTGTTTCGATGATCGGGATCCGTGCTTAGAGCAACCTTTCTTAAGGACTTATCGTATGAATCCTTTTTAAAATTCATACGAAACTCGATTTTGTTTTTCCCACTCTTCTTTTGTTTAAAATATTATCTCCTCTTTCTAAAGAGGACATTTCTAGAAAGTTTCAGGCGATGATACCGTCGTAACCGATTTTGACCCCAACATTTCTACTAATGGGACATGGATAATTTTAGCTAGCTAATGAAGCTGAGACTTTCTCATGTGATGAAGAAGAACATATATATCTTATTGATGGAATCGATCTCAAGGTCAGCGTTTTGGTAAGCTTCAAAGAAACAGAAATCCATGCAGTGGTGGCCAGCTACTTCAGTATCAAAGAACTAGCCAAAACTATGATGCATCTTCACAAGCTCAAGATAGTTGAAAATTTGAAGATAAGTCAGGTTTTTGCAGGGAATCAGAGGATGTATTTTGACTTTGATGGGAAGATATATTTTATGTACTCTTAGTTGAAAACGAAGTTTAAAACTTTGAGGAACCATGTTAAAAAATTGGATGGCCAAGTCTCCCAAACCGTAGGGTGGTGTCATACGAGAAGAATGATCCTTTTCCTGGAAGGAATGATACTTTGTGCGGTCACATTAAGAAACGGAAGACAATTCTCTCCAAAACGTGAGAAAATTTATCACCATGGATGAATTTGTGGAGCTTGAAGACGCTAAAATAGGTTGATTCATGACCAGCATCAATCGACACCCCTAGGTGTCGTTCAACATCTCTTTTAGAACCAGAAAATTTGACCTTGTTGAAGTATCAGAAATTATACAACCCATCATTCAGGATGAAGAAAAGTCGACGTCGGAAGGAGCATCGATCGACACCATACAAGCATCGATCAACCCCCTTCAAACTCTTCAAAACCAGCAGTGGGGAGAGTCTGCAAACCCAAGTTCTTTTCTGAAAACGCCAAGGGAAGGCTAAACGTGAATT
The DNA here is from genome assembly GCA_905132765.1 of Moricandia arvensis. Taxonomy (NCBI): domain Eukaryota; kingdom Viridiplantae; phylum Streptophyta; class Magnoliopsida; order Brassicales; family Brassicaceae; genus Moricandia; species Moricandia arvensis. Next base: position 870 of record CAJHQP010006904.1, on the reverse strand, counting down.
GGATGATGCAAGGAAATTATGGATAAGATCATTATGGAGATGCCTCTTTTTGATGTCGATTGAACCTCTCCTACAATTAAGAGTATGCGAAGGAATGGTGACGAAGACCTCAATGTTCAAAAATGGTGTGGATGATGGTCTCTAAGCCAAGTCAGCGCCATAATATAGAAGAGATTTTAGATAAACTTCCAGACCTGGTAGCTTTTTTTTGATTGCAACATCTTCGCATACAATTTCAGAGATCCATATGCGATCAAGGTCCAATGTGAACCTATGCCTTACTTAGTTGCAAATAATCTTGGGCTTATGCATTTCAAACCTACGAGGATTACTCTTGTCCTCGTCGATATCTGTTGGATTCTAAACATTTATTCTTGAGAATGTGCCCCTAAGAATAAGCGAATGCTTAATATGTATAGACTTGTAGTATTGAAATATGGGTAGAACCTAAAGATATTCTTATCTTGGATGTCATTTTAGCCACAGCTGGTGCGATCATAGAAGTAAAGAAAGTGTATAGGTCTGAATGTTGGTGATCTGTTTGATGAATTTTCACATGGATGATCTAGTTAAAGAACCTATGATCAGTCGCCAAACAGTCTTGTGGATCATCTTTTGATGTAGCTGAGGAATCACTCAGAGAAGTGAGTCTACGGATCCCAAGGAAAGAGCACTGGCTGCTTCTGTAAATGATATGGCGCATCTATATGCCGAGCTACTGAGTATGTCAGGTTGATGGATATTAGCGAAAGGTTATGCAGGATGACGCGAAGGAGAATTCGAAAAATTTAACAAGTGTCAATCAACAGTATACTAGATCGATCGACACCCTCACGAGTCCAGCAGCCTTAAATACACTTAGACAAGGGT